>CM053030.1:430840104-431093353 GCA_028564925.1 Lithobates sylvaticus
CAGCTCCCCTCGGGCAGGCTCGGCTGTGCTCGGGCGGAGTTGGGCGGTTTCAGCTCCCCTTGGCTGGAGGCAGGTGGAGCTGGAGGCAGAGCGTGCGTTAGCGCTATAGCAGGGTTTGCCCGCTCTGTCAATTTTATTCCGGGACACTATTGTCCCAGAATGAAGGTACCTGGGACCCGGGACAGACCTGCAATCCGGGACACGTGGGCACCCTAAATGCAATGCATGCTGACATATGACATACTTTAACCACTTCAATACAGGGCACTTATACACCTTCCTGCCCCAGACCAATTTTCAGCTTTCATCGCTGTCATACTGCACTTATATCATCCCAACACCATGCTTGATATGGTGTCAGGATGATTAAATCATATTATTTCTATTACTACATTGTAATATATAATGAAATAGTTCAACTCACCATAATGCAGAATCATTGGGAACCCTGAGCTTGTCACTTGCCACCAGATGCGGCATGCCACTTGCCACCATGGCAGTGCGGCTTGGTGACCTGTTTTAGAGCATGCTGGAGTGGGCCCAGACAAGAAAGAGGAGGTGGGTGTCAGTGGCTTTGCTAGGGTTGGTGTCACCCCCTGCCAAGTAAAGTCCCCCCTCAGTACAGACCCTCCTTCATTAAGTATAGACCCCCCTCCCTCAGTATAGATCCCCTCCCTCAGTATAGATCCCCTCCCACAGTACAGACCCCCTCCAATAAGTACAGACCCCCCACTAAGTTCAGACCCCCTTCCCTCAGTATAGATCCCCCTCCCTTAGTACAGACCCCCCAATATTTATAGACCCCCCAATAAGTACAGACCCCCCTCAGTACCAGTGTTGGTCATCTTACTTTAAAAAAAAAGTAATTAGTTAAGTTACAAATTATTTCTCCCAAAAAAGTAATTGCGTTAGTAACTCAGTTACTACATTGGAAAAGTAATTAGTTACGCAGCAAAGTAACTGTGACTTTTTTTAAAAATATTCTATACGTGTAACTAAGGGGCGGGTCTAGTACTACTGTAAGCAAGGGGCGCATTTATTATTATTGTTATATATCGTGTAACCAAGGGGCTGCTCTATTATTACTCTAACCAAGGGCAGATCTGTTATAGCGTGTAAGCAAGGGGCAGGTCTATTATTATTATATCGTGTAAGGGGCGTATTTCTACAGAAGAGGGCGAATGTTAAATTAATGGGCAGAGCTCTATATATAACAATAATAATAAATGCGCCCCTTGGTTACAGTAATACTAGACCCGCCCCTTAGTTACACGATAGACGCCCCTTGCAGAGTAGCACGAGCATCAGGAGCGTGCGGCATCGCCTCGTACAATTACATGTTAACTGCGCGGTGCGCGGTGTAGAGTTCACTCAGAGCTGTTTAGGTTCGGCAATTTTCGGAAGCTCCGTAGTCCTTCGTACTGCGCAAGCCCTGCGCCTGCGCAGTATAGGGGGTCCTTATCTGGCGGGGGAACTTTTTCGGCAGGACACCGGAATTACACTACTGCCATCTAGTGGCGGTAGATGTAATTGGGGTAACTAAGCCAAAGTAATGGGAACTGAGTTACCATGAGGGGAAAAGTAATCAGTTAGATTACTCGTTACCCTCTAAAGTAACTGCGTTAAGTAACTCAGTTTATTTTAACTCAGTTACTTACATCACTGCTCAGTACAGACCCCCCTCAGTACAGACCCCCCACTAAGTACAGACCCCCCGCTAAGTACTGACCACCCTCAGTAAAGACCCCCCTCACTACAGATCCCCCGTTAAGCACAGACCCCCCCTCAGTACAGACCCCCCTCAGTACAGACCCCCACTAAGCACAGACCCCCCTCATTACTGACCCCCCTGCTAATTACAGACCCCCCTCAGTACAGACCCCCGCTAAGTACAGACCCCCCTCAGTACAGACCCCCCCCCTCAGTACAGACCCCCCTCAGTACAGACCGCCCCGCTAAGTACAGACCCCCCTCAGTACAGACCCCCCCGCTAAGTACAGACCCCTTACTCTCAGGCGGGGGGGTGGTCTCAGCTCCCCTCGGCTTGGGCGGGCTCGGCTGTGCTCGGGCGGGGGGGTGGTCTCTTATACACCTTCCTGCCCAGACCAATTTTCAGCTTTCGGCGCTGTCATACTGCACTGTACCCAAACTAAATTTTTATTTTTATCAAACTAAATTTTTATAATTTTTTCCTACAAATAGAGTGTTTCTTTTGGTGATATTTAATCACCTCTGGGATTTTTATTTTCTGCTAAACAAATTAAAAAAAAAAGAAAATTTGGAAAAAAAAATATGTTTTTTTTTTTTTGTTTCAGTTTCAAAACTTTGTAAATAAGTCAATTTTCTCCTTCACTGATGGGCACTGATGGGGATGCACTGATGGGCACTGATAAGGCGGCACTGATGGGCACTGATGAGGTGGCACCAATGAAGTGGCACTGATGAGGTGGCATTGATGGGCACTGATATGTGGCCAACCTACCAGATTGAAATTTACTGGCACGACACCCAAAATTTACTGGCACGACACCCAAAATTTACTGGCACAGCCACGTTTTTACTGGCATTTCAGAAAAGTTACAAAATTCAATTTTTAGGTGCAAATTTCAGTATTTAGGCTACAAACAAATACGCTAGGCAAATAGCAATGTGATTTAAGGTAGATATTAAGGTAAAAAAACATATTTTTGTTATTTTCGGTAATAATAAGGGTGAATTGTTTAGTCCAATACCCTCCTGCCTCCATCACTTGTCACCATCGCTCCCTGCCTCCATCGCCCCCTACCTTCAATCTCCCCCTGCCTTCAATCGCCCCCTGCCACCAACACCCCCTGCCACCATCCCCCCCTGCCGCCATCAACCTCTGCCGCCAACACCCCCTGCCGTCATCAACCCCTGCCACCAACACTCCCTGCCACCAACACCCCCTGCCTCCATCAACCTCTGCTGTCAACACCCCCTGCCACCAACATCTCCTGCCTCCTCCAACCTCTGCTGCCAACACCCCCTGCCTCCATCCCCCATATTTGATGATTTTGATCAAATTGCATAGCGATTGGATAATAAAATAGAAGTGTGTATGGCCACCATTAGGTCAGGTGGGTAATGTAGCCCCTAAAACCACCAGCCAACTAGCACTTTTAGACAGATCAATGGCAGGTTTTCTTTTAATGATCCTTTTACATTTTATAATGCATGAATAGTTGAAGGAGCAAAGCGCAGAACCAATCAGAATCCTTGTATAGCACATTCTACTTGGTTACTATGTGATACTCCACCTTCCAATACAGTTTATATAAAAACACCACAGTCTATGAACTACATGTTACCGGCCCCTCTGCCACCATCACCCCCTACCTCCATCCCCCTCTGCCACCATCACTTGTACCGTTGGCTGGGTTGTCGCTCTGTCCCTGTCTCCCCCGTGGACTCTGGATTGCCTGGATGCAGGACTCCTCGTTCCGCCGCCGCATGCTGCTCAGCCTCCGAGTTCTCCTGCTTTAGTGCTCCTAGTTAGATTTCAAATGATGGCGGGATGTGGGATGGCCTGCCTGGCGGCCACGGAATGTGCTGATATGTCGTCATGGTCACCTCACTCGACACTTGCCTCGACAGAAAAGCGCGCCGGCGCCGCACAGCCTCTGTGAAATCCGCCCCCCGCCGGCCGAATACAGGTCGGATCTGCTTGGCTCGGCAAGCTCCGGAACTGCACATGCGCAGTTCCAAGCCGGACCGATCATGGCCATTTTTTTACTGGCACGTTCCCGCTACTACGGGCATTTACGGGCGGGGAAAAAAGAGCCCATTTTTACGGGCTGCCCGTAAATCTACGGGCGGTTGGCAACACTGAAATGCGTTGGGTTGAGTAATCATTCATGACGTTGATGTATACTTATGTATTTTGTTGAATTTGTATGGTGTTTAGACACTTTACTTTTAACCACTTCGTGCCCGCGCTATAGCCGGAAGTCGGCTTCAGCGAGGACGCTCCCTGCCGGGAGGCCGTCCCTGGACGTCCTCTTGTTTACTTCCCTAATGCGTGCTCCTGAGAGCGCGCATCGGGGAAGTTCTGTGCTGGCCATGTCCCTCGGACACAGCCAGTCACAGATCACTGTAAACGGCCAATCACAGCGGCTGTTTACAGCGCGATCGGCGTGTCCAATGAGAGATGATCTCATATGTAAACATATGAGATCATCTCTCAGTGCCGCTCTCCCTCCTCACACAAAGACAGCGTGTGAGGAGGGAGAGATGAATGGCTGCAGCGGCCGTGAGTAAAAAAAAAAAAAAAAAAAAAAAAAGTGCGATCTATCCCCACTGTCATCTGTCCCCAGTGCAATCTGTCAGTGCCACCTGTCCCCAGTGCCACCTGGCAGTGCCATTTGTCCCCAGTGCCACGTGTCATCAGTGCCACATAGTGCCATATCAGTGTCACGTGTCATCAGTGCCACATATTAGTTCCATCTGTCATCAGTGCCATGTATCAGTGCCACCTGTCAGTGTCACGTGCCATCTGTTATCAGTGTCACGTGTCATCAATGCCACGTATCAGTTCCATCTGTCATCAGTGCCGCGTATCGGTGCCAGCTGTCATCAGTGCCACGTATTAGTGCCACATGATATCAGTGTCATGTGTCATCAGTGCCCCGTATTAGTGGCATCTGTCATCAGTGCCACATCAGTGTCACGTGTCATCAGTGCCACCTGTCATCAGTGCCACGTGTCATTGTCCTGGTGCTCCAGGGCCTTCAAAAGTGTAATAGGTAGTCAACAAGTTAGATGTGTAATTTATGCTCCTAGAACACGTGATGGCGCTCCCTTCATGTTTGGCCTCTCTAAGTGGCCAGGCTGTGTAAAAGTCCCACACATGTGGTATCATAATACTCAGGAGGAGTATCAGAATTTATTTTGGGGTGTCATTTGTGGTATACACATACCATGTGAGAGAAATAACCTATTACAATTACACTTTTGTGGGGGAAAAAAATAAAAATAAAAAATAATTCATTTTGCAAAGAATTGTGGGAAAAAATGACAACATCAAAAACCTCACCATGCCTCTTACTTTCAAAAACGGGGTCATTTGGGGGGTATTTGTACTTTCTTGGCTTGTTCGGGTCACAAAAAATGAGATCGGCCACCAGTACATCAGATGAGATCAATTCTGAATGATTCGCACCACAGTTGTTAGACTCTCTAAGAGCCCATTCACAATACCGCGACTTGGGGGGCGACTTGTCAGACCGCAAGTCGCCCCAAGTCGCTTGACATCAGAAATGACATGCAAGTGAATGAGAGCCGTCTTAATGAACGCTACTGAAGTCGCTCCAACTTCAGAAAAGGTTCCTGTACTACTTCAATCCGACTTCTAGGCGACTTGTACCCATTGAAATACAAGGGAATGAGGCTGCGCTAGCAGGTGTGAATCACCACTAGGGGTGTAGGTGAAACAAACAAAAGTGTATAAAACAGATTGTGCAACTATAGTAGCAAAATTGCTGGTACACGTGACTCACCACTAGGGAATGGTGCAATTGGTGCAACTAAGATGGCTAATAAACGTGACTCACCACTGTGAGTATAAGTGAGAAAACAATCCCATATATGATATTAAACAAACGGTTTGAACAACAATGGTTACAAAATAATGATTGAAAAAGTCAATATTCAATATTATGAGGTTGGGATGAATTGCAGGTAGTCCTAGAGGGATGATCCCCTTAAGAACCCTACTCACCAAAACGATGTGACCCACGGCTTTGCAGTCCTAGGGTCTAGATACGCATTAATAGAATGGTGAGATGGGTGGTGTCAGAAATCCTAAGAGATACTTCAAATGGTCCAATGGAGACTCCATTGCGTCTACGCGTTTCGCCCCTCCTCCAGGGCGTCATCAAGGACATAGGACATTGGATGTCCTTGATGACGCCCTGGAGGAGGGGCATACACACGGTCGGACTTTTTCATCAATTTGGTCCGATCGGACAAGGTTGTTGAAAAATCAGACCGTGTGTATGCACCATCGGACAGTGTTCGTCGGTTTGTCCGTCGGACAAAGTCTTATCTCCTGCTGGAAAGATTTCCCGTCAACCCGGTCCGATCACACCAAATCCGAGCGTGTGTACGCTTGTCCGACGGACAAAGTGCTACGCATGCTCAGAAGAAATTCTGTGACGGAAGCGCTCGGTCAGGTAAAACTACCTTTCCTAATCGACACAGCACATTCGTCACGCTGCAATGTTAAAATGTCTTTAATGCAGCGCATTCTCTTTTTCTTTACAATGCAACAAGAATGACATCTTTTAGCTGCTCCTATTCACCCGCACTTCTCACAAACTTACTTCTTTATTACTTTGCAGCATTTATACACTACATGTTTATTTTTACTCAGATCGTAATACAATCTTTCTTATTTTTTTATCCAGATTTTTTTTTTTTTTTGGGGGAATACATATTTGAAGGAGATTTTTTTTTTTTTTTGGAGGGGGTTTGTATGTCTCAACTTAGCAAAACCACATTATTAACATTTGTATTTCTTGCTTACATTTACTAGGAGTTTGTTGGTTGTTGGTGCCCCTTGTTAATTCTAGGATTAGTGAAATGTACCTGCCTACTCAAAGAAAAACTGTCATTGTAGAAAAGTAAAACACAATAGTCAATGATTATTTCAAATCAAAAAAACCTTTATTTAGGTCTCAGCAACAGACCAAAGAGGAACGCAGCCATGGTGAAACTTGGGGAATTTGCAAAGCCTTGGACACCCATGGCAACCATCATTTTACAGACTTAAACAATTGGGGGCATGAAGACTACCTATCTAAATAATAAGGGAGCGCAATCTGGTCCTGAAGTCCAAAACATCCGGAACTGCAGCAGATGCCATCTAGGTCCCCAGGCTCTGGTACTACGAGAGGCTCCATCTTCTCTCAGACCAGACTGAGTCCAGGTTGTCACTCTCTTGTCTTCCTTGTACGCTTCCTTCCACGCCGTGGTGCTGGTGCTGGTGGGGTGGCAGAAGGAGGAGGAGGAGGCGGAGCAAGGTCACTCTCGCAAACATGTGTGAGGGGAGTCATCTCCCCAGCCATCCCCTCATTTAGTATTTTGAGGATGACCTCCTCACACATGCTGCGTTGCCCCGCCTCCATACCCGTAAATTTACTTGTAACCAAGGAGGCAAAGGCCTCCTCGTAGGTGGGTGTGGCATAGAGGGAGGCTGAGGCATCTTTTATCAGCTGGAGCGCTGACTCTCCCACCTCCCCCATGTTTTTCGCCCTTCTGTAGGGAAGGCGGAGGGGAGAGACTTGGGAGACAGTCAGGCTCCTACGCCTACCCCCCTGTTGGCTGCCACTACCCCCTGCCTCCTCCTGACTGCCACCTTCCACAGCCACCTCCTGGCTGAGGTCTTCCTGTGTCTGAAAAAGGGACATAGTTTCAGTTATTTGTTCATCAAACACACACAATTCTCATCTAGTGACTGTTGCAAAATGTTTTCAAATACAAAACCATACAATTCTCAGCCCTGCAGTTTAGATTCTTCCCAAAAATGTCTCCCACACCACTGTCTGTTGATATGTCAATCACGTTAGGAAATAAGCAATTGGGGATCCTGAATTAACTGAACATCATTCATTATTCAACAAACTGGTTCCAAAACTACTATACCTGGAACAAGCTGGGCACCTGCACATCTTCCAGACTGGAAGGCCCAGGTTGGTCCTCGGAATCCTCATCAAGGGTGGCGTGCGTGGAAGGACGCGTGCAAGGAAGAGTCGAGAGTGACTTCCTGACAGTAGCCTGGTCTTTGAGAAAGTGGAGCCTGTCATAGTACCAGAGCGTGGGGACATGGACATCAGCTGCTGCAGCTCCAGATGCTTGTGACTTCAGGACCTTATTGCGCTCCCGGAAATAGGTAGTCTTCATGTTGTTGATCTTCACTTTTAAGTTTGCGACGGTTGCCATGGGCAGGGTAGGCTTTACAAATGCCACCAGTTTCAGCAGGGCTGCGTACCTCTTTGGTCTGTTGCTATAATCCCTGTGTTTTGCCTGCCATAAGAGGGGGAATTGCCGGTATTTATCAATGAAGTGTGGGAGAAAGCTCACGTTGTAGAAGGCATCCATCACCTCTGCAAGACACAACGCCACACAAAACAATATAAATAATGTCAGCCTAAACTCTCCTAATCTTCTCCATAAAGAAGCCTCAAGTTCTAATCAGTCTAGGCTAGTTATGTACCAACGTCAAATTGTACCTATGTTTGTAGCGATCGTCTCGTGCGTGAGCTTTCTCTCCCCTCGTCTCCCAGATCGTGGCTACGACACAGGCGTGTGACGTTTTATATACACTGCGCATGCTTCAAACTCCGCCCGCCCCTGACGATCTTTCTCGTCTATTCCCCACCCCTTCTCTTTACGGCGTAGTGGGGAGAGCACATGGCGGGGACACAGCAGGTGCGCCACAAATATCCCACCAACGAGGAGGAGGACGAGGAAAGTCCGGAGGCAGAAACGTCCCGATCCCGGAACCTGAAATTCAAGGCCTCCAATATGTCATTTGGAGAAATGTTGGAGATGGTGGACATATTAAAGAGGAGCGACTATGATGGGAAGTATGGGCCTTACCTCAACCCCAATGTCCGCAAGGCCAAGATCATGTCTAAAGTTGTGAGAAGGCTGTACAATAATTTTGGGGTACAACGATCCAAGGAGCAACTCAGGAAACGCTGGTCAGACCTGAAACTGAGGGAGGCCGATCAGTACAGAAAGATCAAGAGAATTCTTCAAAAAAGTAAGTAGTTGTGTTTTGTGTTTGATTTCTTGCTTGCATACTGCTCCATTGTGTTTTGATTTTTACCAAGTTGTACATTCCAAAATGGCCACTTTCAGGTTCGTCTGTGCATTCGATCGTACTCAGCCTCGATCTTTCTGCCACTGTCATGGTCGTGTGTGTGTGCATTCGATCGTACGCAACCTCGATCGTTCGGCCACTTATAATACGATGTTTGGTGTTTTTTTGGGGAAAGGAAGTTTGTTCTCACTAGAAATGTCATCAAGAATGTAAAGCCAATTTATTCAATGTAAAGGAGAGGTCACTCAGTAGCTGTTTACCCATCTGGACTCTAGAGCACTAGTGCTGGGACACCCAAACCCCCTTTTTATTATGCTTTTCCACACATGTGCTCCAGTGGATACTAGAGGGGGGTCTCCATCACACAAACTTCTACCAAAAAGCTAGTCAGTTTAGCACCTTTACAAAGTGACTTCATTCATGTAGTTGACATTTGTAACTGGCCAAACTAAAATAGTGTCCGTCACTTTCAAGCAATGTTTGTCATTTCCTATTTCTGCCCTCAATAGCTTGTGTTGCTAAATCTTCCTTTTGGACATTCTCATAGGGGAGCGAAAACTTGGGCCGTCTGAGGAAACCCCCAAACCAACACCTACCAAAAAAGGGGAAAGAGCAGAAGCAGAGGAGGAGGAGGAGGAGGAAGGAGAGATCATCGAACTTGGAGAAATTGTCACCACAACAGGTGAGTGTGGGAGAACACAGCTACTGGTAAGCTAATCCATGTATGGCTGCCTCATTTCCAACACCCCATTTTTGTTTGTTTGTGGTTTTTAGGTGACGTGGATGTTGTGGAAGAAAAATCGCACTTTACCACAGAGAGTGCCCACGTACTCATCGGAGAGATAATGGTCTGCAATAGAGATCTAGATTACATAAAGCAAAACATCAATGATGTTCAACAAAAATTGAAGAACATCATTGATATTTTAGGAAAAATATGAAAACGCACCAAGTAATTAACACACATTTGTGCCAGCTTCAGAACACATTTGCAACTTAAAAACTGTCTGAAATTTGGAACATGCACACATTGTGTCCACATGTGCTAGCTCCCACCATGGTGGATGAATGGCAACGTTTTTTTGGGGGTGCAAACACTTTACGAACTACGAAAGTGGTTGTGGTGAAGGGGTTGCACCCCCCAAAAAACGTCCATTCATCCCCATGATGGAAAATGGCACTTTTGAAGCTTCTAGGCATGTGTTTTCCCATCTAATGACCATTTTCAGACCCAAATTGTGTGCATGTTCCAAATTTCCACTTTTCGGGGGTGACCCCCCCATGTGATGAAGGCAAGATCAAACACACTTTGAACATATAGTCATGTCTGATCTTGTCTTCACTTTACAAAGTTGAACTTTCCAAGTTCCTAGGTTCTGTTTTGCTCCATGCCTGGTTTTACCAATTGCGGAATGTTTGTAAACAATGTTGTAAATAACCAAGATGTTGTCAGTTTTGGCGTGAAGATTGTAAACGCACTTGGGAATGTTTTCCTAGTAAATTTTTATTTTTCTAAATGTGTGGCTTCCTTATTTAAAAAACACAATGCATTATGTATGTAAAATGAAAAGGATATGGGGGGCAATGGGTGTTATTTACTAAAGGCAAATCCACTTTGCACTCCAATTTTCTTTCCCGGGGAACTTTTTCAATGCACTTGTAGAGCATAGCGGATTTGACTTATGTAAATGACACCCACAGTGCTTTGTACGAAAACACGGAGCACAGCATTTTGGAGAATACACACATGTCAGACCTGGTGATGAAAAGGAGTATTTTGGGTGTCAGTTATGCAGTACAAACCTTCTCTAGACCAAAGATTAGGTAGCAAACACACAACATGAGAATAATCTTTTTGGGAAGAAGAGACTGTTACCTCCTTTTGCCCAGAAAGTGCATTCCCACTGTCGAAGGCAAAGGGAAAAAATGTCAAAGTAAAATAAGCTAAAAAGAAGACTGAAATGACATGAAATCATAGGTTGGTTAAAATATCAGATTTATTAAAAAATGCCTCTCACACATCGTCAGGCAGAGCAATGGCCCCCCTACCCACAAAGTACTGCATATATTGGTCCCGGACCACACGGGCAATTAGAGGGGGCAAGCCTGGACGTGCCACTCGAAGGGCTGTGAGTTCGGCATTTGGAGGGCCCTCCACATCTGGGCCAACGGGCACCACATAGTTCCTGTTATGTCTTTTGAGGAAGTTGTGCAATATGCAACAGGCAAGAACTATGTGGTTCAGTTTGTATTCCGCCAAGTTAAATGCCGTCAGGAACAGGCGGAAGCGGCTGGCCAGGATGCCAAAAGCGTTCTCCACAACTCTTCTGGCTCTGGACAGCCTGTAGTTGAAGACCCTCTGGTCCGGGGTGAGGGTCCTCATCGGGAACGGCCTCATCACATGGGGAGTCAACGCAAACGCTTCATCTGCGACAAAGACGAAGGGGAGTCCTTCGGCATTCTCCTCTGGAGGTGGCAAGCACAGACTGCCACTTTGGAGACGCCAGTAGAACTCCGTGTGCGTAATGGCCCCACCATCCGATATCCGGCCGTTCATCCCCACGTCCACATACATAAACTCGTATGTTGCCGACACCACCGCCAACATCACTACACTATTAAACCCTTTATAATTATAATAGTAGGACCCCGAGTTGGGCGGTAGGACGATACGGACGTGTTTCCCATCAATTGCCCCTCCGCAGTTAGGAAAGTCCCAACGGCTGGCAAAGTGGGAGGCCACAGTCTGCCATTCCTGTGGCGTGGAAGGGAACTGTGGAGTGAAACAAGAAAAAAAAAATAGTCACTTTGCACCTAAACATTGCAAGCAGATTAGACAATCAACATCTTGGAACAAGAGCATTGTCTAAAATTGGAGGCTGGAAAGTATTTGCACAGAAAAGTAGAGGCTCCCCTTCACAGATTACTCACCCCCCCATCAATCCCCCCACTTCTGATGGGCCATTGGCAATAACTAGGGGTTTTGGGGGGGGGGGGGGTGGGTGGACAGCTAACCCTCGGCACTTCATTGATTGGCAAATGGCTCAATAATGTGGGCTAGTTTGGCCAGACCCTCTGTACTTAACACTATTGGCAGGCCACAGGAAAGAACAAATAACATTTCACCCCCCCCCCCCCCCCCCCCCCAAAAAAGGCAGGCACAGTGTGACATTATTAAATTACCAAGCAAGCTAATAGGAGGGAAAGAAGACAAAAAAATAGGAAATGGAATGTATGGAGGCAGTCCCTTGCACTACATGCTTTGCTGAATTCATCCCTAAAGATGCGCACTATAAAGAGGTAGGTATATAGTGTGTATGGACCTTGGGAAAGCCAGCAGATAAAGGATTGGTACCATCTGACAGAGCAGTTGGGGGAGGGGGTTCCTAATGAGTTTGCCCCCCCCCCCCCCCCACCAAAAGAACAAAAAAAGGGGGCTCTACATGAAGTAAACCACACAGCAAACATTTGTGCATATTTTAGGGGGTGTTTTGGGGCAAACAATACTATGCAGCAGACAAAAGACATTGCTTAAGTGACTAGGCCATAGGTGTCTATTGGGGCAGAAGAGCATGCTGGTGAGGTAAGTGAAGGGAAAAATGCATGAAGGAGAAAAGGGGCACAGCATATTAGAACATATTGCAATCATGGTAATTAGGGAAGGAGGTCAAAAATACAAGTCATTAGCAAACAGAGCATACATAGAAGGGAATAGTAAAGTAGAAATGTTACCTTAATATAGTCCTCCTGCAGGACCTGAATGATGGCAGAACAGGTCTCTGGAATAATGATTCCCAGGGCCTGGGGAGAGATACCTGAAGAGAACTTCAAATCCTGAAGACTTCTCCCTGTCGCCAAGTACCTCAACGTGGCAACAAGCCTCTGCTCCGGAGTAATGGCTTGTCTCATGCAGGTATCCTGCCGGCTGATAAAGGGGGTCAGCAAAGCCAAAAGACGGTGAAAATCGGGGTCCGTCATCCTGAGAAAGTTCCTGAAATCATCAGGATTATTCTCCCGGATCTCACGAAGCAAAGGCATGTGCGAGAACTGGTCACGCTGAAGCAACCAATTCTTGGTCCACATACTCCTCGTCACTCTGTTCATGGACGGGTCTTGGGTCAAAGCTAAAAGCCCGACACCAATTCCGCGTACAGCACGAACTCGGCGACGAGTACGCACGGGAAACATCGCTCAGAAGGTCACAAAAGGTCGGCTGGTCAGAACGGACAAACAGAAAGCACCGATAAACAGCAAGGCCTGAAAGAACGAAGTGAATACCAGCAACGAGCAGACAATAAGCAGTGCAAATCAAAGCGTCCTATATCAAGATATAGGCCGCAATGACCAACAAATGCGAACTGACTACACGCACTAATAAACAGATACGCACGACAAGCACAAACTGAAGAGCAGTAACGATCTGAGTCAGAAAACTGAGAAGCGCGAATCTTAAGTCACCAAACTTCCACTAACTCTCGATAAACACGGGATCAGCAGAAGGAGCCCAACGGGTGCCTGACGTGGTGCTGAACTTCCCTTTTGTAATCTCGTGGACGACGACTTACGTCACGACGTTCTTCCGGACCGGATATTCCGACAACGTAGTCCGACCGTGTGTACGCAACGCCAACATCGGACAAAGTACGTCGGACAAAGTCCGACTGACCTGGTCCGCGGATTGTCCGAGCGTGTGTATGGGGCTTTAGATGTGAATGAGTATGGGGTACTACCCATTCACCTAAGGTGTAAAAGTGTAAATAAAAAAATAAAAAAACACACATATTTTTTTTTTTAAATATTTTATTGCACTGCTCCGGGGGTCTTCTTCCGTCTTGGGGGGTCTTCTCGCCGGACTCCTCCGCTCTCCTCTGCTCTTTTACCTAGCTCTTTTACCGAGCGGAGGAGCCCGGCTTTCTTCTTCGTCGTCGCCGTCTGGGGGTCTCGTTCCGCCTTCGGGGGTCTTCCGGGGGTCTCTTCTGTTCTTGCCGCTGTCGACGCTTTCTGCGCCGTCTTCTTCTTCCTCTTCCTCTTCTTCTTCTTCTTCTTCCGACGTTGACTCGTCGCTGTCTCTGGCCGGAATGACAGAGACGCGCTGTGTTGTGACTTATATAGGCACAAGGAGGCGGGGTCACATGCTCATGTCACATGGTGACCCGCCCCCTATGATGTCACAGTCCCAGCATCCTCCGGGGCATCCTCTATATAACGTTAACGATAGATAAAAGGAAAAAAAATAGAGAGTCTTGGAGACTGAACGATAACCTATTATTTGACGAAATATGTGTAACTGAAATCGGGTCAGCAATAATTCCTGGCAGATCATATAGAGGACACCACGTCTCTCCCCAATCAATGGGAAACTTTAAAATATATCATACGTATTTTGTTCATAAAACATGGGACAAGATTAAAAAAGATAAAAGGAAATCAGATAGTCCAACTTTCAAGTGATATTAAAAAGCTAGAAAAGCAACACAAACTAAATCCCATACAGGAAATATTAAAGGAATTAAATATAAAGAAAACGGAACTTAGAATATTATTAGATGAACAAACCTTACAAATCAGAGACACAATACGATCCCTACACTATCACCAAGGTAATAAACCTGGTAAATTACTAGCAAATATACTGCGCCAACGTACAAATCCCACATCTATTATTAAGATTAAACCCGAACTGGGTACTTATACTCATGACCCAAAGGGTATTGTGGAAACTTTTCGGAGTTTCTATTCTAAACTATATAATATCTCTAATGAGGTGACCGAAAGAAGCCTCAAGACCCTTCGGCAAAAAATACAGGAGTATATAAAAGAAACCCCAATACAGACCTTAACTGACACTGATAAAGAACAATTAGAAGATGAATTCTCGGAACAGGAAATTAAAGGAGTGATAGACTCAATGGTGGTGGGGAAAAGTCCAGGACCAGACGGCTTCACCCCCCGGTTCTATAAACAATTCAAAGAACAATTAATCCCAATTATGAAACAGTTATTTAATGGAGTATCAAAAGGCCAACCCTTTGTTCCACAAGGAATGCAAGCATTCATTTCCCTTATACCCAAACCAGAAAAAGACCACACCATTTGCGGAAATTACCGTCCTATCTCCTTGACAAATGTGGACCTTAGAATATATTCAAAGGTCATAGCAAATGGACTTACTCCTATACTACCAAAATACATTCACTTCGATCAAACAGGATTTGTAAAAGGTAGGGAGGCTAGAGACAATACCTTAAAGACAGTAACACTTATAGAATACGCTCAGAGACATGCCATCCCATCCTGTCTATTGGCAGTGGACGCTGAGAAAGCGTTTGACAGGGTGGGATGGTGCTTCCTCGAAGAAACATTAAAACAATGGGGCGTAGGCCCAATTCTATTAGAAAAAATGATGGTATTATATTCAAAACCTACAGCCAGAATAAGAACGGCCGGAGAAATATCCGAGCCAATGAGTATAACAAACGGAACTAGACAAGGATGTCCCCTGTCCCCCTTACTGTATGTATTGGTTATGGAACATCTTGCAATAGCTATCCGAAACAACCCAAATATACAGGGACTAAAAACACAACATGAATATAAAATCTCTATTTATGCAGATGATTTATTAGTCTATATAACAAATCCCATAATTACACTCCCTAACCTGATACAAGAATTTGAGAGGTTCGCAAGGGTAAGTTACTTTAAGGTAAATTATAACAAGTCTGAAATGATGGACATCTCACTTCCTTCAGATAAAGTGGAATTAATTAAGACTAATTTCCCTTTTAATTGGCAATCAATAGCAATTAAATACCTTGGAATATATATTCCTAAGGAACTGGACAAGTTATACGAACTTAACTATCTCCCAATCACTGCTAAAATAATAAAAACACTACAAAAATATACTAAAGGGATTTATTCATGGATAGGAAGAATAAACATAATAAAAATGGACATACTACCAAAAATTTTATATGTATTTCAGGCCATCCCACTTTTTCCTGCAAAAAATATAATAAACCAATTACGGAAAGCAATAGGAAGTTTTATTTGGGCAGGAAAGCCTGCTAGAGTAAATAGGTCAACACTGACTCGAATGAAAGAAGGAGGGTTGGCACTACCAGATGTTACGACTTACCTAAAAGCAGCCCTAATAACAAGAATAATAGACTGGTTTCAAAACGAGGATACTAAGCTATGGGTTGGATTGGAGGAAGAGATCACGGCCATAAGATTGAAATCATTACCATGGGTTAAAAAAGAACATCGCCCCTTAGATAGTGAAATGCCATTTTTTGTGTCTCTGACGATGAAAGTATGGGATAGCCTGGCAAGACAGGGCCAGGGATTTTCATGTGCAGGCCCAATGACCCCTATATTTAACAACCCGGGATTCCCACCAGCAATGAAATCAGGAACCTTTTTAAAGTGGAATAAAAAGCAGGACACTAGAGTATGGGAGATAACTGAATACAACAGGTTAATATTGCCAGAAGCCTTAGATATAGAATATAATAATAATTGGATACAATACTGGCAATTACAGAAATATATTACCCACTTAGCGAAAGAAGAGATACTTAATAGACCCCTGACAGACTTTGAGGAAATTCTGATAGGGAAACAAAAACCAACCCACAATTTGTCTAATATATATAAGTATTTAATGAAAAACAATAACAGACAGGAGATAATACAGATAAAAAAATGGGAAGAAGAATTAGGAATAAATATCCCCAAAAGTAAATGGAACGAAGCATTTAAAATAATACATAAACTATCAAAATCTAGTAAACATCAGGAGAGGAACTATAAACTTCTAATAAGATGGTATAGATGCCCAACAGACATGAAGAAAATAAATCCAGAAAATGAAGACAAATGCTGGAGATGTCAGAAAGATATTGGAACAATGTCACATATCTGGTATTACTTCCCTGGGGTTTATAGTTTCTGGGAGCAAATATACAAAATATATGCAGTAATGACAGGAAGAGTAATTCAACCTGACATTTTGATGTCGGTATTGTCAATGAATTTGGGATCGGTAAAAAAGGTCAGGAAAGGTACTTTGAAGTATTTTCTTACTGCTGCACGCACTATAATAGCTAGAAAATGGAAAAATTGGGAAAGTCCGAACATAAAGGAATGGGAGATGGAGATGAACGAAATGTGTGCACTGGAAAAAAGATTGGAAACTGAGAAGGAGTTTAAAAAAGAGCCTAGGACTGCATGGCAGACCTGGATTGAGTTTAATATTCTACAACCTAGATGGAGAGAACAATTCTAAAAAAGGGTGAAGGAGAAGGGGGAAAAGGAGGGAGGAATTATATTAAAATAATTTTTTTTTTTTTTTTTGGTTGATGTTGAGGTATGGATGTATACTGGGATGGATCTTGAAGAATGAATGTTACATGTGGACAGACTGTAAATTTAATACAACAAACACAAGGCTATATTTATATCGAATTATGGCAACTAAATATGTTAATGTACAAAGTAAATGTATCCACTATGATATCTGTGTGTAAGCAATGCAAACTGTTGTAAAGGAAAATAAGGAAAATTTTTGGATAAATAAAGATATTTAAAAAAAAAAAAAAAATCAGGAGGTTATTATTTTTCACTTACAGCATAGAACCAATAAAAAAAAAAAGAAAAGGTTCTACTGGTTTTTAAGGCCCCATAAGGTAGCACCCTCCTAGACAGGTAGGAGCATGTTGTTGATTGCTTTTGTCCTGGTTTTCACAGGCTGCAGATTTGATTGCTCTCACCTGCCTTCTAGAAAACTGTGCGTTGTTCTGGAAGACAGATGTGGAGCAAGGCAAATGGATGGCATGAATATTTATACTGGTTCAGCCAATCCCTTGCAGAGATGGCCCAGAGGATAGCCTGGAAGATGTTTAAATAGTCTGAATTGCAGAACAGCATTCTCTGCCCTGTAAGGGATCACCACCTGTTCGGGGGGAACTACTTCTCTCCTCATGCTTTGCTGATTCAAGTTGCTGCTGGACAAGTTCTTGTTCTTTCAAGTTCTTTTGTGAAGTCACTTTGGACCTCTGCTCAATCATCCCATCAGAGGAGTTCTGGGGAGTGTTATTAGTCTGGTTAAACAAGATTTGAATCTTTTGCTCATATTTATCCCCCATCCCACACCATATATTATTTATACTCTTCTTTCTTTCTAGATTTATGTTTTGTTTGTTTATTACTGTGTCCTCTTTGGTGTTGTTTATCTTTGGGGCACCCTCTATTCCTGCATCTGCTGTTCAGGATCATTATTGATAAATTATCCTTCATTGTGTACTATTATTAAGTGGGTAAATTTGGATTTAATCTGATTGTTGGGGCCCTTAGCTTTGGCCCCCTTTTGCCTGCTTTGTCCCTCTGTGAGGCCTCCCTCCCTGGTTTCCTTCTTCCAAACCCCTCCCCCTCTCCCTGTTCCTCCTTCAGCCTTTTTTGGGGTTTTCTTCTTTCCTTTGCACTCTGCTCCATGTATTTGTTCATATACACTATATTATCAAAAGTATTGGAACACCTTCCGTTACACACACATGACCTTTAATGGAATCCCAGTCTTAGTCCGTAATGTTCAATATTGAGTTGGCCCACCCTTTGCAGCTATAACAGCTTCAATTCTTCTGGGAAGGCTGTCCACAAGGTTTAGGAGTGTCTATATGAATGTTTTGACCATTCTCCCATAAGTGCATTTGTTAGGTCAGGCACCGATTTTGGATGAGACGGCCTGGCTTGCAGTCTCCACTCTAATTATATCCAAAGGTATTCTACCGGGTTCAGGTCAGAACTCTG
Source organism: Lithobates sylvaticus (assembly GCA_028564925.1). Classification (NCBI taxonomy): domain Eukaryota; kingdom Metazoa; phylum Chordata; class Amphibia; order Anura; family Ranidae; genus Lithobates; species Lithobates sylvaticus. The sequence continues at coordinate 430,858,763 of CM053030.1, forward strand.
TGCAGGCAAGTCAAGTTCCTGCACCCCAAACTCGCTTATCCATGTCTTTATTGACCTTGATTTGTGCACTGGTTCCCAGTCATGTTGGAACAGAAGGGGCCATCCCCAAACTGTTCCCACAAAGTTGGGAGCATGAAATTGTCCAAAATGTCTTGGTATGCTGATGTCTTAAGAGTTCCCTTCACTGGAACTAAAGGGGCAAGCTCAACCCCTGAAAAACCACCCCACACCATAATCCCCCCTCCACCAAATTAATTGGACCAGTGCACAAAGCAATGTCCATAAAGACATGGATGAGCGAGTTGACTGGCCTGCACAGAGTCCTGAACGCAACACGGTAGAACACTTTTGGGATGAATTAGAGCGGAGATTAGGAGCAAAGGCTTCTCGTCCAACATCAGTTTTTTTTTTTTTAATTTCAATCTTTATTTATTATTATCCACATTTATTTAACACTTCATTGTAAAAAATAGCAAGTGAGTAACTCTTATCCTATTATAAAATTGCACATTAAATAGGTCTTATACATTTTATCCCAAGGGAAACGGGAAAGAGAAAAAAAAAAAAGAGAGAGGGAAGGAGGGGGGCAGAGAAAGCATGGCCAAAAATTAATAATAAAGGCCTTTATACATCCTCCTCCCCTCCCTCTATTATATATTACATCTTATTCCCTTATCAATACCTTTTACTCCCCATTCCCTCCCCCCCCCCCACCCCCCTATGTTCATGCGTGGATTCCTATGTACCTATTCCCAATCTTATCAGTTCCTCTTCTATCCTGGGTGGGGCGTCATTATAATTAAGCCCTCTACTCCAATGGGGCTCATTTTTACCAGCCAGGGATGCCACATCTTCTTAAACTCCTTGAGGTTACCTCTCTTTATATATACTGTTCTTTCTCTACACAAGATCTCATTTACAGTCCTAATCCAATCACTTACGGTAGGGGGTTCCCTTGATTGCCATTTGATTGCAATCAATTTCCTGGCCTGGAACAAGCATCTTAGGATTGCTACTGTTTTGCTTTTCTCCTCTTCCATTTCCCTTCTATATCCCAGTATACATGCCCTAGCTTCTCTCTCAAGCTTAATCCCAAATACCTCATTCATGCCGTTAATCACTCCTTCCAATAACGGTGCAATTTAGGGCATCTCCACAACATATGCAGGAGATCACCAGTTCCTTGACATCTGGGGCAGCTATCGTCAGCCCTCCTCCCAAATTTAAATAACCGTTTAGGGGTATAGTAAGCTCTATTTATCAACATCAAATGGGATATCCTCTGCGGGGGGGAGACTGAGACCATCGGACCCATCTCCAAAATTCTCTTCCACTGTACACTGGTTATTACGCCTAAATCCTCTTCCCATCTTGCCTTTACATATTGGAGTTTCTCCCCTGTATACGCTTCTTGACCCATTTGTCCGTATAACTCGGATATTAACCCTTTAGTAGAGCCAACTTCAAGTATCTTTTTAAAAAGGGGTATTTCTGTCCATATTAACGGCTGTTTCAAGAATTGGGCCTTTAGCGCATGAACTATTTGTAGATATGCATAGGCCGTATACTGCGGTATATTGAACTCTCGTTTCAGATCTGAATTTTTTTTTAACAAGTTGCCTCTATACAGTTGTCTTAGTGACAGGCGGATCTGAACGGGCCGTCCGTGTGAAAGGGGCCTTAGTCTTGTGATACCCTGTTTTTCCCATGCTTCAACTTTTCCTACCTGGAAAACTTCATGTAGATTTTTGTTGTTCCATAGGGGGGAGTACTCAGTTAATCCTTTATAGTGCAGCTGTTTTTTAACTGTTGTCCAAATTTTAATTATCATTTTTATTGTAGGATACTTATAGCAAAAAGAGTCAGCTTCAATAGTTTCTATTATTGTTTTATGTCCCGTCCCCATCAGCATTATTCTACCACTTGGGGTGCCCCCCCCCCCCCCGGAACACCACATCCTATTAATTGTTGTAATTGAGATGCCAGGAAGTAACGTTCCGGGTTGGGCACCGCAAGGCCCCCTTCCTTCACAGGGAGTTGCAGGGTTCGGAGCCGAATCCTGGCTTGCCCCCCTTTCCATATTAGTTCCCTGAAAAGGGACTCAATTTTTTTGAACCACTTCCTGCCTATCCAAACCGGGGAGTTGTGCAATATGTACAATAGTTGTGGCATCCAAATCATTTTTATCAGCCCACACCTTCCCGCCACTGATAATGGAAAACATTTCCAAATATCTATTTTTTTTTTAAACTTTACAAGAAGCGGTTCAAGATTTTTTACTCATAAATTGACTGGGATCCCTCGTCAAGACTATCCCTAGATATTTCAGTGAGTCTACCCCCACAATATGAGGCATCCCTGGTATTCTTACTTCGGAGGTTGGGTCTATTGGTAGCAATTCTGATTTGTCCCAGTTTATTTCTAAACCTGTGAACCCCCCAAATTTCTCTACTATATTCATAGCTTTAGTTAATGACTGGCCTATATCTCCCAAGAAAAGCAGCGCGTCATCCGCATATAGCGCAATTTTTTCTTCCCTTCCCTGGAAACCCAATATCTCGGGACAAGCTCTTATAGCTATAGCAAGAGGTTCCATTGCGAGAGCGAAGAGGAGGGGTGACAGGGGACATCCCTGCCTCGTCCCCCTCTCCAGCTCTATTTTTTCTGAAAATTCGTTGTTAATTTTTAATCTAGCAGTAGGCCTGTCGTAAAGTAACCTTATCCATCCAGTGAAGGAGGGGCCAATTCCAAACTTCTCTAAGACTCTCCATATACAGTGGTGTGAAAAAGTGTTTGCCCCCTTCCTCATTTCCTGTTCCTTTGCATGTTTGTCACACTTAAGTGTTTCGGAACATCAAACCAATTTAAACAATAGTCAAGGACAACACAAGTAAACACAAAATGCAATTTGTAAATGAAGGTGTTTATTATTAAAAGGTGAAAAAAAAATCCAAACCATCATGGCCCTGTGTGAAAAAGTGATTGCCCCCTAAACCTAATAACTGGTTGGGCCACCCTTAGCAGCAACAACTGCAACCAAGCGTTTGCGATAACGGGCAATGAGGCTTTTACAGCGTCCTGGAGGAATTTTGGCCCACTCATCTTTGCAGAATTGTCCTAATTCAGTTACATTAGAGGGTTTTCGAGCATGAACGGCCTTTTTTAAGGTCATACCACAACATCTCAATAGGATTCAGGTCAGGACTTTGGCTAGGCCACTCCAAAGTCTTCATTTTGTTTTTCTTCAGCCATTCGGTGGTGGACTTGCTGGTGTGTTTAGGATCATTGTCCTGCTGCAGAACCCAAGTTCGTTTCAGCTTGAGTACACGAACAGATGGTCGGACATTCTCCTTCAGGATCTCTTGGTAGACAGCAGAATTCATAGTTCCTTTTATCACGGCAAGTCTTCCAGGTCCTGAAGCAGCAAAACAGCCCCAGACCATCACACTACCACCACCATATTTTACTGTTGGTATAATGTTCTTTTTCTGAAATGCAGTGTTCCTTCTCCGCCAGATATACTTGGACACACACCTTCCAAAGAGTTCCACTTTTGTCTCATCGGTCCACAGAATGTTGTCCCAAAAGTCTTGGGGATCATCAAGATGTGTTGTGGAGAAATTGAGACGAGCTTTGATGTTCTTTTTGCTCAGCAGTGGTTTTCTCCTTGGAACTCTGCCATGCAGGCCATTTTTGCCCAGTCTTTTCCTGATGGTGGAGGCATGAACGCTGACCTTAACTGAGGCAAGTGAGGCCTGCAGTTCCTTGGACGTTGTTGTGGGGTCTTTTGTGACCTCTTGGATGAGTCGTCGCTGCGCTCTTGGGGTAATTTTGGGCGGCCGGCCACTCCTGGGAAGGTTCACCACTGTTCCATGTCTTCGCCATTTGTGGATAATGGCTCTCACTGTGGTTCGCTGGATTCCCAAAGCTTTGGAAATGGCTTTATAACCCTTTCCAGACTGATAGATCTCAATTACTTTCTTTCTCAATTGTTCCTGAATTTCTTTGGGTCTCGGCATGATGTGTAGCTTTTAAGGATCTTCTGGTGGACCTTACTGTGTCAAGCAGCTCCTATTTAAGTGATGCCTTGATTGTGAACAGGTGTGGCAATAATCAGGCCTGGGTGTGGCTAGAGAAATTGAACTCAGGTGTGGACAACCACAGTTATAGTATGTTTTAACAAGGGGGGCAATCACTTTTTCACACAGGGCCATGATGGTTTGGATTTTTTTTCACCTTTAATAATAAACACCTTCATTTACAAATTGCATTTTGTGTTTACTTGTGTTGTCCTTGACTATTGTTTAAATTGGTTTGATGTTCCGAAACACTTAAGTGTGACAAACATGCAAAGGAACAGGAAATGAGGAAGGGTGCAAACACTTTTTCACACCACTGTATATCCCCATTCCACAGTGTCAAACGCTTTAGTCACATCAAGTGACAGTATGGCTTTTGGGTCCTCCTTCACTACTGGGCTCTGTAAGTTTAGGTATGCTCTTCTGATATTAATGCTTGTAGATCTCTCGGCTATAAAACCTGTCTGATCTGGGTGGATCACTTTTGAGATAACTTTATTCAACCTGGCTGCTAGCACTTTGGCCAAAATTTTGGCGTCGGAGCATAGCAGAGAGATTGGCCTATACGCTGCAACGTCTAACGGGTCCTTTCCTTCTTTCCATAGCACTATAATGGTTGCCTCTAACATCGAGATGGGCAGCCGCCCTTCCCTGTCCGCGTCTTCCAGTGTCTTTAATAATTCCGGGAGTAAAATCCCTCCATAATATTTATAGATCTCTATCGGGAGCCCGTCCGGACCGGGGGATTTTTGATTAGCCATGCTGTTCACTGCTTGTTGGAGCTCTATAAGGGTTATTGGGGCCTCTAATTCTTCCCTTTCTACAGATGTGATGGTTGGGATCTCCAGTTTCCCCAGAAAGTCCTCCATTGCGCCCTCTACGCCGATTTTCTGGGACGTATAGAGATTTTTATAAAAGTCCCTGAAAGTCTGGACTATTTTTGTGGTATTAGATATAATCTCTCCTCCCTCAGCTCTAATGGTCTGAATAGCAGAGGATGGAGAGTTGGACCTCACCAGTTGCGCTAACATCCTGCCAACATTTTCTCCTTCTGCAAAGCTAGAGTGTCGCTGAAAGAGTCTTCTCGTCTCCACCTTCTTCATAATTACTAGCTTGTACTTTTGTTGCTTACCTAGCCATGATTTTTTCCTCACCTCAGTTGGGTCTAATACGTATTTATTTTCCGCCTCTAGCATCTCTCTTTGGCTTTTTTCCTCCTCTACTCTAGCCTCCTTATTAAATTTGGCTACCTGCTGTATCAAGATACCTCTGAGAAATGCCTTCAGTGTGTCCCATATTATACTAGGCGCCGCTGTACCCCCATTAAACACTATAAACTCCCTCAGTTTAGGGAGGATCCCATCAGCTTCTTTAATTAACTCAAGCCAGTTTGGGTTTATTTTCCATTCCCTCTGGACTCTTTCCCCCTACATTCACTGTCACCACTATTGGGGAGTGATCTGATATCCCTCTCGAGCAGTATTTAACTTTTTCTACAATCTGCGATGCCCTCTCGCTCCCCAGGACCATATCTACCCTGGAGAGTTTTGAATGCGTAGCAGAGTAGCACGAATATTGTTGTATTCCAGGATTACGCACCCTCCATATATCTATCCATCCCACTTCTTCCATAAACTGACTCAGTTTACTTTTTCCTGTGGCATCAGGAATTGTCTTTTTAGGAAACCTATCCAATCTTCCATCCAGGACCTCATTAAAATCCCCTATTATTAAGAGCGGTATTTCCCCTTTATCTATCAAAAATTCATTCAATTTAAACAAAATCTCCATTTTGAATGGGGGGGGGGGGGGTATACACATTTGCCAGAACACACATACTGTTATTAATTATACAGTTCAAAAAAAAATGTATCTACCCTCCGCATCTATACTAATCTGTCTGCAGGAGAAATTCACCCCTGCCCTTACAAAAATACGAACCCCCCACTATATGAGGAGTATACTGAATGGTATTGGCTTTGATATTTCCTACTTTTCAGGGACAGGGCAGTTTGTTTAGTTAAATGTGTCTCCTGCAGACAGATTAGTCCCACCCCATATCCCTCCATTACCGAGAATACTGCTGCTTTCTTTGCTACTGTACCCAATCCCCTAACATTCCAGGATCCTATATTAGTTATCGTACCTTACTTTATAAAGTGGAAAGGTTAACTCAACCCAGAATACAAACTCAATCAAAAAAAAAGAAAGAAGACATAAAAATTCATAATTACTCCACGCCATATCTCCATATGACCTTCTCTCTTCTTTTCCTTCCCCTCTTCCTCTCCCCCCCCCCCCCCCCCCCATCAAAAACATAAAAAAAGTATGTGTCCTGTGTATCTTTCAAACCTCCTTTTTTTAAACATATATACTTTTATGTTGGTGTTCCCTGTAGTGGGCTTTTGTGGAACTCTGTGTTGTAACTTCGCTTAATCCTTGTGTTAGGTGCATTATTTTAAAGTTTACCCCCCCTTTCCCACTCCCCCCTCCCTCTCCTCCCTCCTCTCCACCTACCCAGGTGTACCCCTAGGGGCTTCCAGGTGACCATGACCCATACCATACTTTTGTAATCATCCATCCCACTCTTACATCATCTGTGTATATCTATCTCCCCCCTCCCCTTGATCTTTATAGTGTTAACCCATGATCCAATGCAGAATTTAACCAAAAGAAGACAGGGTAGGAGAAAAAGAAAAGAGGAAAAAAAAAAAAAAAAAAAAAAAAGGGGCAATCACAAAAAGCATTTAAATTACGAATATTTCCCCCCCTTTCTTCCTCCCACCCCCCTCCCTCCCTTCAGGTCATCATAAGTCTCTCCTTGTTTTCTTCCATCCATCTCCCCACTGCTTCTGGAGTATTAAAAATGTGCATCCCCCCCAGCGCAGTTACTCGCAATCTTGCGGGGTAAAGGAGAGCATAAGTTAGGTTGTTTTTCCTTAAATTCCGTTTGATCTGTACAAACTCCGCTCTCTGTCTCTGAAGTTCTGGCGAAAAGTCAGAATAAAATGAGACTTTAGTCCCGTTAAAGAGAATACTTCCAGCTTCCCTTGCTCTGCGCAGTAATGACACTTATCCTTGTAATTTAAGAATTTCATCACAAGTGGTCTAGGAAAACCCCCCGCTGGCGGAGCTCTAAAGGGTACTCTGTGGGCTCTTTCTATAGAAAATGTAGTTGAAAAGGACTCATTTCCAAAAAGTTCAGCCAACCATTTCTCTAAGAACTCCATAGGGTTTGCACCTTCACTTTTTTCTGGCAGTCCAATCACCCTCACATTGTCCCTGCGGGGCCTGTTCTCCATCTCCTCATATTTTAACGCATGTCTGGATATCTGTTCTTTCAAAATTGTTACTTCTGCCCTTAATGGGGATACATCATCTTCTAACTGGCTAGTTCTCCCTTCCAGGATTGATGTTCGCTGGGCTGTTCTTTCCAGCTCTTGTCTAACTAAAAAAAAATCACAATAAGTTGAACAGTAATCTGAATACATAAAAAATGCAAAGTTGTGCACATAAAGTTGACTGTAGTGTATGAATAGTAATAAAAAAAATCACAGTATTAAAAACTCCCTGGTAAGTGGTAAATGAAGCTCCAAATAGGGGTGCAAAAGGTGCAAATGTAGCTCAGTCCAGAAGTATTGCAAACTTCCAGCCGAAAAGACAGGTGCAAAGTACAAATCATTAGGGTGCAAAAACACAGGTCAATAGAAGTGCAGATCAGGGAGCGATGCTAAATTACATCATAAGTGGCAAAGTGAATTTAAGGTGCAAATGACACCCGCAGGTGTACTAGCTTTTTACCTTACAGCTGCAAGGTAAGCAGCATTCAGAGAAAACAGTGGGGTCACTTCTGGGGCAGGAGGGTGCTTTCCTATTCGTTCTTCCTGAGGGATTTTCCAAAATGTGCAGTGAATAAGGGGTTAAGGCTTCCTCCAGAGCCCAGATGAAGTTATGCGACGGTGACGATACGCGTTGGATACAGGACACCGGAAGTGACGTTTACGGTGCGATACAAGTCTGGTTAACCTCTCCTTCAGTGGCATATGTCTGTCGTACTGGTAGGGGGCATACAATTACTTAAAGGACATTGTGAGCACTGATCTGGGGATTTTGTGCCTGTTAGCAGAAAACTGTTCCCTAGTTTAAAATAAAAGCCAGTAGTTATGGTGTAATATCCAGTGAGTGGAGACTGCTCTCAAAGATTCTCATCCCTGGCTTAACTGTTTTGGCTCCAGCACTTGGGACTGTGGCCTATTGGGATTGCCGGGATACACGGCTCCTCTCCCGAGAGGTACCAGACCAGTCCCCACCTAGTTTATGAAAGACTGTTTGCTAAGCCTGGGCTGAGTAGCTTCTTTCCTGAGAGATTTATACAGTGAACCCTTTTCAGTGTCATTGTGGAAGAAATGTTCTTTTAACTTACAAGTCAAGTAGTTCCTCTCCTGAGGGGTACATACCTCTGGCCTCTAATAATCTTCCACAGTGGCTTATGTTAGGAGTCTGGCAGAAGATATTTGTCTCAATTTAAGCTATAATGAAGAGCGCCCTGTTTGTGCACAATTTTGGCGTACCCCATACTATTACCTATCCCCTACCCAAGTTGCCCAAAAAAAACAAAACAGAAACCCCTAGACCAGTGATGGCGAACCTTGGCACCCCAGATGTTTTTGGAACTACATTTCCCATGATGCTCCTGCACTCTGCAGGGTAGCTGAGCTCCACGGTTCACCATCACTGCCCTAGACTGTTCATTGAGCCAATTGGAGTGACTGTTGCTGTTTGCCTGGCTGCCTTTGCACTACTTGGAAAATAACCTGGGCAATATACCAGCTGCTCCTACGCAGCTGAGCGCTACACAATAGTTGCAGAAAGGTTTATCAAATCACTAAAAAGATTAAACTCCTTATTAGCACAAATACTGTAAGCACTATATAACATAAAATGCCTGCTAAATTCCTACCAAGGCCTCATTCACATGGGGTGTACTAAAGCATATGCCCGTGGAGGGCCATTTTTACCCACACAGGGGTGCATGGGTGTTCTGTGCATCCTGTGCAGGCAGCCCCTTTCATGTCAATTGGGAAGCAGCGAATGCAAGGACAGAGCCGCTGCTGCCGATCTGACATCCATGCGGGTGTAGGTGCGTGGCCCCAAATGCAGGCAGTATCAGTTCAGGGACATGCACCCACATGGATGTCACGTTTGAAGCAGTGTCCATGCAGCTTCTGCATCCCAGTTGACATGAATGGAGCTGCCTGCGTAGGGATGGAACACCTGTGCACTCCCATGCAGCCGATGTGTCCCAATTGACATCACTGGGACTGCCTGCATGGGGATAAATTGGAAAACCTGTGCATCCCTTCGCAGGGGAACATGGCCTCACTGTAGTATGCCCCGTGTCTAGGAGGCCTTACTAGGGTTTTAATTTTTTTTATTTAACAGGTACAATTTTTTGGGGGGGCTTTACAAAGATATCAGGGGTCTAGACCCCCAATGTCTTTTGAAACAGTCCCTTTCTCTGCAGCACTGTAGATGTGAATGGAAGTCACTGTATAGAGACTCCTATTCATTCAGGATTTGAAGCATAGTAAACAAAATTGACTATGCTTCTGTGATAAATGAACACAGGATCAATCAATCACTGTTAATTCTGGAAATGGGGGGGGGGGGGTCTGGTAATCACATTTGTACAAACCCCCCTCCATTTTGACTTCCACGTGTGCCCCAGCAGTAGCTGCGCCAGTGGGGGGGGGGGGGAGAAGACTAGCGCTACAGAGAGGGTAGCATAGCACATGCCCAGCTGTGAAGCGACAACGAGGCACCCACAGTTACAATGCCTGCTCTGGGGGGGGGGGGTAGAATAGCACATGCCCAGCTGTGAAGCGACAACGAGGCACCCACAGTTACAATGCCTGCTCTGGGGGGGGGGGGGGGGGGGCTTTATGCACCCACAATCGCTAGACCATGGGACAGGCGAGTCATTAAAAGTCAGCAGCTACATGTTTTGTAGCTGCTGACTTTAATGGGAACTCCGATTTAATCAAAAACTTGTGCAGATTGTTAAAAATCAGATATGCAAAATAAAAAAAATAAAAACACACACACACACACACACACATCTAGATCCAGCAATTACATGTGCTCTGACTAGAAAGTAAAGACACACTGAAAAGAGGATTGCCTAGGTATTCCTTTACCACAAACACTCCATTGATTTTCATGCGACATGAGCTCCCAATGTTTCCCTATGAGAGCCGTCTTAACTGGTCCAACACAAGTGGGACTGACTTTGAAAATGCTCCCTGCACTACTTTTGACTTCAGTGATAGTCAATGGGCTGAAGTGGGATCGTGGTCTTAACTGATCTGACTTTGGCATGCAACTTGAGCTCTGATCTTGAAGGGGAACCCCACGCCAAAGTTTAAAATGAAGGGGGAACCCATGCCAAGATTAAAGGGCCTGGAATGGATTTTAAGGAGAAACCCTGCTCCAATAACTGCATGGGGTTCCCCCCATATCTGAGCATGCAGCCCTACAGATAAGTAAAGGGGGGACAAGTGGGGGCCCCCCAAACCATACCAGGTTACATTCCCTCAACATGGGGTGCTTTGGGGCCCCTGCACCCCCCACAGCAACTTGTGCTCACCCCTTTTCCCAGGCTGCATGCTCGAAAAAGGGTCTGGTTTTGGGGTGGAACCCCATGCTGTTTTTTTTGGTTTGTTTCTTTTCAATTTGGTGAGGAGTTCCCCAAAACACCCCCCCCCCCAAACAATTCATACCAGACAAAGTGCCTGGTATTGTCAGGATCAAAGAGCACCCCCGTTCATTGAAGTTGGACAGCAAGTCGCCAGGCAAAGTCAGATAATCGTACAACTGTGAACCTAGCCTAACAAGCCAGAAGAGTACAGATACCTTCCAAATTGCCTTTTTTTTTTTTTTAATGAAACATTCTGAGGGAATTAGTAAGAGTTTGAAGTTGTAATTTTTTCCCCCCACAATTTTTTGCAAAAAGTAAGATTTTTGCACAAAATTGTCATTAACCACTTCCCGACCGCCCCATGTACATATACGTCAACAGAATGGCACGGACAGGCAAAACCACGTACCTGTACGTGCCATTCTTCAGGCGGTTGGGGGGGTCCAATTGGACCCCCCTCCGCCGGCGGGGACGGTCGGGATCGCTTCAGGAGCGATCCGGGAAGAGGGGACGGCCAGTGGTTTCTGGCCACCCCCTCGCGATCGCTCCTGGCGAATCAGATGCTCCGTTGCCTGTGTAATTGTAAACACAGGCAACGGGAAGTGATGTCACGCTCCTCGTGCCGGTCTTTCTGACCAGGACGGCGAGCTGTGAAGACATCAGGTTAGTGCACCAACACTACAGTGACACCAGGCACACATAGGCACATATTCCACCCCCCTGTCACCCCCTGATCACCCCCAGATCACCCCCTGCCCCCCCAGTCACAGTGTCACTGATTGCAGTGATCATTTATTTACTGATCACTGCATTTAGTGTCAGTTGTGACTGCAATAACTGTCAGGGCAGTTAGTTTTAGGCCCAAGGTAGCCCCCTACCCCCCCTAATAAAGGTTTAACCCCTTGATTGCCCCCCAGGTAACCCTTTCACCCCCTTTTGCCAGTGTCACTAAGCGATCGTTTTTCTGATCGCTGCATTAGTGCCACTGGTGCCGCTAGGTAGCCAGTTTTTTTTTTTTTTAGGTAACCGCCAGGTTTATATAGGTTTATAGGTCAGGTACCCCCATATTACAACCTAAATAAAGGTTTTAACCCCTTGATTGCCCCTAGAGTTAACTCTTTCACCAGTGATCACCGTATAAGTGTCACTGGTGACGCTGGTTAGCCAGTTAGTTATTTAGGTTCTCCGTCAGGTTTTTATATAGCTTCAGGTACCCCCATATATTACCTAATAAAGGTTTTAACCCCCTGATTGCTCGTAGTTAACCCTTTCACCAGTGATCACCGTATAACTGTTACGGGTGACGCTGGTTAGTTAGTTTGTTTTTTATACTGTCATGGCACCCGCCATTTATTACCCAATAACGGTTTAACCCCTGATCGCCCGGCGGGTGATATCAATTAGGTTTTAGGGTCAAATAAGGTCTGCGTCGCCCCAGGTTAGTGCCAGTACCGCAAACACCCACGCGCAAAGCATACACCTCCCTTAGTGGTATAGTATCTGAACAGATCAATATCTGATCTGATCAGATCTATACTAGCGTCCCAGCAGTTTAGGGTTCCAAAAAACGCATTGTTAGCGGGATCAGCCCAGATACCTGCTAGCACCTGCGTTTTCCCCCTCCGTCCAGCCCAGCCCACCCAAGTGCAGTATCGATCGATCACTGTCACTTACAAAACACTAAGCACACATAACTTCAGCGTTCGCAGAGTCAGGCCTGATCCCTGCGATCGCTAACAGTTTTTTTTTGGTAGCGTTTTGATTCAGTCGCCAGCAGCCTAGGAGCTTTTTTACCTGTGAATCTCACTAGTGTACTACTAAATTTAGAGCCCAAAATGGCAAATCGCAAGTACACTAGTGAACAGGCCTACTTGTTTCTGAGTATGTCAGATAGTGAAGAGGAGGTCACTCATCTGTCACAATCAGGCTCAGAATACGATCCAGTAGACGACAGCGGCTCCATGACAGATAGCTCTGGCGACAGAGGTGAGGTCCCTGCTAAGGTCAGGCGTACCCGATCCCGATCTTCTGCTGTTGTTGAGGTGCAGGAACCGCAGGTCTCTCGTATGGAGCAGAGAAGTACTAGCGCCGCTAATCCTTCTGGTGAACTGGCAAGCACCAGCGGCCTAGTACACCCTGGACGTAGTCAAACCAGCACTGCAGTATCACGTGGTGACGTGGCGAGTCCCATAAGTGCAGTTCAAGCTGGCGAGGTGGCAAACAAAAGTAGTGTCCCGCTGCCACCAAGAAGAAGACAAAGGCAGGCCTGTCGATCACATAGTGTCCTTCCTGCAAAATTCGCCAATCCTGATTGGGTGCCCACCACTTCTGCAGAACCCGTACTTCCCCCATTCACTGGCCAACCCGGTATTCAGGTGGAAACAGCTGATTTTAAGCCATCCGATTTTTTATCGCTGTTTTTCACGGAAGATCTCTATAGATCTATTGTGGACCAAAGTAATATATACGCTGGTCAATACATTGCCGCTAATCCCCAGTTGCCTTCCCTTGCCAGAGATTGGAAACCAATTACGGTTTCCGAATTTAAGTCCTTTCTGGGCCTTCCCCTCAACATGGGCATGCATAAATTCCCGACTCTGAGGACTTATTGATCCACCCTCGCAGTCCACCATATGCCCGTGTTCTCTCGCTCCATGTCCAGGGCACGGTACGAACAGATCTTGCGGTTCATGCACTTCAGTGACAATGAACTCTGTCGTCCTCGACCATGAATTTGATCGGCTCTACAAAATTCGGCCCCTCATAAACCACTTCAACCATCGTTTTGCAGCCTTGTTTACTCCCAATCAAGTTGTCTGCGTTGACGAGTCCCTGATTACGTTTTCTGGCCGCTTGTCTTTCAAACAGTACCTTCCCAGCAAGCGTGCCAGATACGGGGTCAAGCTCTACAAGCTCTGTGACAGAGCAACAGGCTATACGTGGAGCTTTTCGGTTTATGAGGAAAAAGATAGTTACGTAGAGCCGGAGAACTGTCCAGATTACATAGGGTGCGCTGGCAAGATAGTGAAGAACTTGGTGTCACCCTTATTCGGAAAGGGGTACCACTTGTACGTGGACAATTATTACACGAGCGTGCCACTGTTTAGTCATTTGTTTGATCAGCAGATTGGAGCATGTGGCACCGTGCGACCTAATCGCCTGGGCTTTCCCCAGCGGCTTGTAGATTCCCCTCTTAGGCTGGGGGAGAAAGCCTGCTTGAAGTGTAATAATTTGCTCACTGTGAAGTGGAGGGATAATAAGAATGTTTTCGTTCTTACCTCCCTTCATGCAGACACGACAGTCCAAATTCGTACGGCGGCTGGTGTTTTGACGAAACCCCTCTGTGTCCACGAGTATAACCTTAATATGGGAGGGGTGGACCTCAACGACCAGTTGTTGGCGCCGTACCTAGTTGCCCGTAAGGCTAGACGCTGGTACAAAAAAGTGTCTATTTATTTGTTCCAATTGGCTTTTCTGAATGCTCATGTGCTATACGGAGCTTCAGCCAGGACTTTACCCTTCCTTGAATTCCAGTAAGAGGTTCTCACAGCCCTTCTGTTTCCAGACGGTTCTGCACCTCACCATTCCCTACCAAATGCAGTAAGCCGGCTGTATGAGAGGCATTTTCCTTATGTCCTCCCGAGTACCCCTACCCAACGAGCCCCCCAAAAAAGATGTCGTGTCTGTACCAAGCGCGGATCAAGGCGTGACACCCGTTATTATTGTCCATGCTGTCCTGACAATCCTGGTCTCTGCGTTGGTGAATGTTTTGAACGCTACCACTCACTAGTGAGGTATTAGCATAGGGTACAGCATTTCACAGGCTAGGATACACTTTCACAGGGTCTCAAGAAAGCCATCGCATTTTGAGACCCGACCGTTACAGTTAAAATTAGTTAGTTTAAAAAAAAAAAAGTGTAAAAAAATAAAAAAGTACAAAAAAACCCCCCCAAAAAAATATAGAATAAAAAACCAAAAATAGTTGTCGTTTTATTGTTCTCTCTCTCTCTATTGTTGCTCTTTTTTACTCTCTTCTGCTATGTTTTATCATGCTTGCTTTTCAGGTATGTAATTTTGTTTACTGTGTTTTATTGTTAACCATTTTTTGGTTTTCAGGTGCGCCATTCAGTTGCAGCGCGGATTTATTTATCTTGACAGCAACAGCGTTTGCTCCCACGATACATAAAGCCGCGACTCCAACGCTGTAGGAGGTGATTTCACCACCACAGTTAAAAAAAAAAAAGCATATATGCCGAAGCATGGGGGCAGCAGAGGGTGGAGGAGCGATTTTGCTCCTAATGCCACGTACATACGGTCAAAATTCCGACGGAGGCTTGCCCGTGGAAAAGTCCGACCATGTGTACGTGGCATAACTTTTTTGCGGGAAGATGCCCCCATGCTTCGGCATATATAAATGGTGCATGTATGCCCATCATTAGAAGTGGGTGGATGAAGGGAGGTATTCTAATGGTGGGCATACCCAATCAGTCTCTTCTTTTTTTCGTTCAGCCAAGAGGCTGCATAAAAAAAAAAAAAAAAAAAAAAAAAAAAAGGATTACAATATATGTCCAGTATGTTGCTGGACTTTGAATGGTTATACCAGAATGATGCCTGCAGGTTTAGGTATCATTCTTTTCAGCCAGTGATCGGCTCATGTAAAAGCAATTCTAGCGGGTAATTAGCCTCTAGACTGCTTTTACAAGCAGTGAGAGGGGAATGTCCCCCTTCCCGGATATAAACTGCGCCATTGTGAAAGCATTTTATCACACCGATCTTGGTGTGGTCAGATGCTTTGAGGGCAGAGGAAAGATCTAGGGTCTAATAGACCAATTTTTTCAAAAAGAGTACCTGTCACTGCCTATTGCTATCATAGTTATCATTTTTATTGTTATCGCAGGGAATGTAAATATCCCCTAAGAAAAAAAAAAAAAAACACCCCTGCCCCCCCCTGCTCTTGCGCCAAGGCGACCACAAGCGTTGGTCTGGCGTCATATGTAAACAGCAATTGCACCATGCATGTGAGGTATTACCGCGAAGGTTAGATCGAGGGCAGTAATTTTATCGGTAGACCTCCTCCGTGAATCTAATGTGATAACCTGTAAAGGCTTTTAAAAAATGTATGTAGTTTGTCGCCACTGCGTGTTTGTGAGCAATTTTAAAGCATGTCGTGTTTGGTATCCATGTACTCGCCTAAGATCATATTTTTTATTTCATCAAAAATTTGAGCAATATAGTGTGTTTAAGTGCATTAAAATTAAAAAAAATAAAAAGTGTATTTTTTTTCCACAAAAAATGCGTTTGAAAAAAAAAAAAAAAAAAAAAAAAAAATCGCTGCGCAAATACTGTGTGGGGAAAAAAAATGCAACACCCACCATTTTAATCTGTAGGGCCTTTGCTTTAACAATATATATATATATCTATATAGTGTTTGGGGGTTTAACGTAATTTTCTTGCAAAAAAAAAATATGTTTTCATGTAAACAAAAAGTGTCAGAAAGGGCTTTATCTTCAAGTGGTTAGAAGAGTGGGTGATGTGTGACATAAGCTTCTAAATGTTGTGCATAAAATGCCAGGACAGTTCAAACCCCCCCCCCACCACCACCAAATGACCCCATTTTGGAAAGTAGACACCCCAAGCTATTTGTTGAGAGCAATCTTGAGCCCATTAAATATTTTTTTTTTGGTCCCAAGAGATTGAATAATGAAAAAAAATAATAATTTTTTTTACAAAAAGTTGTCACTAAATGATATATTGCTCATACATGCCATGGGCATATGTGGAAATACACCCCAAAATACATTGTTGCTTCTCCTGAGAACGGGGATACCACATGTGTGGGACTTTTTGGGAGCCTAGCCGCGTATGGGACCGCAAAAACCAAGCACCGCCTTCAGGATTTCTAAGGGTGCAAATTTATGATTTCACTCCTCACTACCTTTGCACCCTTAGAAATCCTGAAGGCGGTGCTTGGGTTTCGGGGACTCGTACGCGGCTAGGCTCCCAAAAAGTCCCACACATGTAGTATCCCCATACTCAGGAGAAGCAGCAAAATGTATTTTGGGGTGCAATTCCACATATAACCATGGCATGTGTGAGCAATCATTTAGTGACAACTTTTTGAATACATTTTTTTTTTTTTTGTCTTTATTCAATCACTTGGGACAAAAAAAAATAAAAATAAAAAATCCAATGGGCTCAACATGCCTCTCAGCAAATAGCTTGGGGTGTCTACTTTCCAAAGTGGGGTCATTTGGGGGGATTTTGTACTTCCCTGCCATTTTAGCACCTCAAGAAATGAGATAGGCAGTCATAAATTAAAAGCGGTGTAAATTCCAGAAAATGTACTCTAGTTTGTAGACGCTATAAACTTTTGCGCAAACCAATAAATATACGCTTATTGGCATTTTTTTTACTAAAGACATGTGGCTGAATACATTTTGGCCAAAATGTTTGACTAAAATTGAGTTTATTGGATTTTTCTTAAAACAAAAAAGTAGAAAATATTTTTTTTTTTCAAAATTTGCAGGCTTTTTCCGTTTATAGCGCAAAAAATAAAAATCACAGAGGCAATCAAATACCATCAAAAGAAAGCTCTATTTGTGGGAAGAAAAGGACGCAAATTTCGTTTGGTTACAACATTGCATGACTGCGCAATTACCAGTTAAAGCAGTGCAGTGCAAAATTGAAAAAAGACCTCTGGTCCTTTGGCTGCCAATTGGTCCGGGGCTGAAGTGGTTAACAGGTTATTTCTAAAACCTTAGTTAGACTTACCGGTGACGGTATTTCTACGAGCCTTTCAGGACAGCACCTTGGAGAGAGCGCAGCTCCGCCTTTACCCAGGAAACACTGCGTGACAACGCCCCTTTTTAAGATCAGCTGCTTCCACCATGCCTTCAGTTGTTATCGAGAAATCCTCCGACATGCTGGAAAATATAAGCAGACAGTTACCATGCCCTATAATTATACATTATACATCATAACCTAGGGAGGGAAGTAGGCTGCTGTCCTGAAAGGCTCGTAGAAATACCGTCACCGGTAAGTCTAACTAAGGTTTTCTCTCTTCGCCTTTCAGGACAGCACCTTGGAGAGGATAATCAAGAAACTTACTTCAGGGTGGGACCACTGCCTGCAAAACCTTTCTCCCGAAGGATTGGTCTGAGGCTGAGAGCAGATCCATGCGGCAATGCTTTATAAAAGTTTGAGAAACTGGACCATATGGCAGCCTTACCAATTTGCTCAGGCGATGCTCCGGCCTTTTCTGTCCATGATGCCGCTACTGCTCTGGTCGAATGGGGCAAGATTCCTTCTGGAGGCTCCAAACCTAGAGAGGCGTATGCTCCTTTAATAACTTGCTTTAGCCATCTTCCAAGGATGTTTTTGGAAGCTTTACATCCCTTGTGAGCGCCCTCCATTAGAACAAAGGGTGAGGATGATTTTCTAAAGTCCCTTATTATCTCCAGATACTTAGGAAGATATCTCCTGACATCCAGGGTATGGAAGGCTTCTTCTCCTGGCCCCGACGGTGAGGGGCAAAATGTAGGGAGAATAAACTCCTGTGCCCGGTGAAAATGCAGGGCTCACCTTCGGTAGAAAGGCTGGATCTGTTTTTAGGACTACCCTATCTGGTAAGCATCTCATGAAGGGCTCCTTAATTGATAGAGCTTGTAACTCGCTGCCTCTACAGGCTGATGTTACTGCCACCAACAACACAGTTTTAAACGTTAAAAACTTAAGTGATGATCCTTCTATGGGTTCAAACGGAAGCTTTGTTAGCCCTTGAAGAACCAAAGATAAATCCCATTTGGAAAAAATAACCACAGATCTAGGCTTTACTTTAGCCATAGCTCTGAAAAAACGAATTATCAGGGGCTCCCTTACCAGGGTTCTTTCAAAAAACCTAATAAAGCCGCTACCTGCGTCTTGAGCGTACTAGCTACTAGGCCTTTCTCCAATCCTTCTTGAAGGAATTCTATAACTGAAATTGTACTAGACAAACTAAAGTCTTTTCTGGAACACCATGTATTATATACTTTCCAGACCTTAAAATAAATGTCTGTCACCTTCTTCCTACTTGCAAGAAGGATAGAGATGAGTTTTTAGACCCTTTTGTCCTAGGATTTGTTCTTCAGAAACCAAGCTGCCGGGTTGAGAAACGTTGGATCTGGATGAAAAAACTTGCCCTGACTCAGTAGATCTGACCTGTTAGGTAACTTCCAAGGAGGTTTTACTGAGAGGTTCATTAGGGTTGCAAACCACGGTCTCTTTGGCCAATAAGGAGCTATCAGAATTAGTTCCGTGGATTCCAGTCTGAATTTGGCTAATACCCTTGGAATCAGTGAAAATGGGGGAAAAGCGTAGGACAGATAGAAATCCCATCTGTGGGCCAGAGCATCTATCCCCAGAGCTTGATCTGTTCTCTGGGGGGAGAAGAACACTGGTATTTTTGCATTTTCTTGTTTTGCCACCAGGTCCACCTGAGGACAACCCCACCTCTTGGCTATTGTCTCGAATAGATCCTGATTCAGAGACCACTCTGCTGCTCTTAATTTTTCTCCTGCTGAGGAGACCTGCCAAGGCGTTTTCCGTCCCTTTTAAGTGGAACTGCCGATAGGGAGGCCAAATTGTTCTCTGCCCATCTCAGTATTTGGCAGGTTAACTCCAACAAAGTTCTGCTTTTTGTGCCACCCTGTTTTGTTAGGTATAACACTGCAGTCATATTGTCCGACCAAATCTGGACATGCTGACTTCTTAGAAGTTCCTGGAAGGACAGAAGACTCAGATGAAATAGCCTTAAACTCTCTCCAGTTTAATGACCTACTCGCTTCTGGCTTGGACCAACCCCCCTGGAATAGTTTGTTCTTCCAGGAGGTCGCTTCCCCCCCCCCCCCCTGCGCTGGCATCTGTAGTCAGCCTTTGGGTTACTGGGAAGGACCAGTGGAGACCTTTTGAGATGTTTCTCTGGTTCCTCCATCACCAGAGTCATCTTTTTGCTCTTACCCCTATGACGAACTTTTCCTCCAGAGATTCCTGGAAAGACCAATTTGTCAACATGTCCGCCTGCAGCGGACGAGCATGCAGTCTGGCCCGCTGTACTGCGGGGATTGCTGCTGTCAGTAGACCCAGAGCCGACATGGCTTGCCATACTGAGAACCTTGAATTGGACTGAAGTGCCTTCAGAGCTGTTTCTATTCTTTCTTGGGGTAGACCCATCTTCTGATCCAGTGAGTCTATTTCGTACCCCAGAAACCTTACTCTTTGGGCAGGCTTTACGTTGGACTTCTGAATATTGAGAAGCCAACCCAAGCCTCTTATATGTGCTTGAGTCACTTGAAGATTGACTTCCACCTGACTTTTTGAGTCGGCGAAAAATAGCAGATCGCCCAAGTAGAGCACTATAGGGATCCCTTTCAGTTTCAGGGGTTCCAATGCTTCTGCCATCACTTTCGTGAATACTCTGGGTGAGAAGGAGAGACGGAATGGCAGGGCTCTGAACTGTAGATGCCAGATCTCCCCCTTTCCCAGATTGACTGCGAGGCGCAGAAATTTCTGGGACTGGGGTGCTATTGGGATATGGAGCTATGCATCTCTCCAATCGATGGAGGCCATGTGACACCTGGGGGTCAGCAAGTTCTTCACCGAAAAAATCGTGTCCATCCTGAATTTTTTGTACTTTATGGACCGATTCAACAGCTTTAAGTTGAGGATCAGGCAGAATTTTCCTGATGGTTTCTTGACCCAGAATATATGGGACTAAAACCCTTTTCCTTCTTGCCCCTCTGGGACCTGAGAGATGACATTCTGTTGCATCAGCTCTTGAAGAAGGGACTTCATAGCCAGAGCCTTCTCCTGATCCCTCGGCAAGTTTGTTATGTAGAACCGATTTGGGGGGTCTTCTAAAAACTCTAGATGGTAACCCTGCTGGATTATCCCTAGAACAAATGGACTTCTTGTTGTTTCTTCCCAACTAAACCAGAAGTCCTGAAGCCTCCCGCCTACTGGGAGCTGGTCATTTCCTCTCTGAGGATTCCAATTTTCTTTGTTTGGTCCTTTTTCTGAGGAAAAGCTTCCTTTTTGTCTGCTGTCCTATCAAGTACAGCCTTCTAATTCTGGACCAAACAACAAATCCCCTGAAAAGGGAATTTCACACAGTTTCGCTTTAGAGGCTGAATCCCCTGACCAGGTTTTAAGCCAGAGGGCTCTCCTTGCGGAATTGACCAGTGCTGATGACCTGGCAGACATTTTGATGGACTCTGCCTAGGCATCAGTCATAAATTTGACGGCTTTTAATAGAGTAGGGAAGGACTCTAATAATTCTTTCCTGGAGGTACCTGCCACCACCTGATTTTTGAGTTGGTTTGACCAGCATTCCAAATTTCTGGCCACCACTGTGGCTGCCATTGCAGGTTTCAGATTGGCTAAAGAAGAGTCCATGCTTTCTTCAGTAGCCCATCTGCTTTTTTGTCCATAGCGACTTTGAGAATTCCCCTATCCTCAAAGGCTAAGCCCGTCTTTCTGTACACTTGAGAGAAGGCAGTATCTATCCAAACACACTCCCCATTCTCCTCAAAAGGGAACCTCCTTTTAAGGGCTTTAGAGAAGAACTGTCCATTCTCTGTCCTTCCACTCCTTTAATGGAGTCTGTTAACACTTTGTGTACAGGAAAGACTATGCTTGACCTCCTCCAGCCCCTGGTACATTTTGTCATGTACTGACAGCTGAATTTTTTCTTCCTGGATCTCCAGTGTAGTATAAATTGCCTTGAGTAAATCATCAACTTCCTCAAGTGACAGTTTATATCTAGAAGCTTTGGCTTCTTCATCCTCTTCCTCAACATCAGAATCAAACGTTGAGGGAGGAATACTTTCCCTTTCTTCCTCAGACTCACTTTCAACTTGCACAGAAGTGGACGGAGGGAGACTGGATTGAGAACTCTGTTCTTGGCTGGAACTCTGACCACGTCTTTTCACAAGGGAGCGTACTGTCCCTAGGGCCTCTGCTATTTCTTTTCTCACTGAAGACAGGAGTTCCTTGCACCCCTGTGAGGACTCCTCCTTCACTAAACCCGCAATGCAAGATCTGCACAGGGGTTTAGGCCAAGAGTCCCTTAAAGGATTTTTACATGAGGGGCATTTTCTTGAAGTTCTCTCTGACTTAGCAGTAGCTTTCTGACACGACAGAAATAAAAGAACCCGCAGGTCCTCTTTAACTGCAGCCACTAAAGAGTACAACAAATAGACCCCAACGCCAAACACCCTAAGTGCCCAGAGTC
Organism: Lithobates sylvaticus; assembly: GCA_028564925.1. Taxonomy (NCBI): domain Eukaryota; kingdom Metazoa; phylum Chordata; class Amphibia; order Anura; family Ranidae; genus Lithobates; species Lithobates sylvaticus. The sequence goes on from CM053030.1 coordinate 430,880,808, forward strand.
TCAATCCCTGCTGAACTGCTAATGGACCTTTACACCAAAGCAGACAGCTGCAGGTTTAACTTAATACATGAACAAAAAACACCCAGTGATGTAAAGGAAAGAGGTCCCTCTGTACCTCTCCTACCTGGGACTGGCCGGGAGCCTGGGCGCCTGCATCCGCCATAGCTGCTGAAGATTCGTCCTCCATTTCGATCGTAGCAGCCGCCGTCCGCGCGCTTTGAATGGCTTTCCGACCGTGCCAAACAAACGGAAGTCCCGGCCAGAGGACCTGCCCCTTCCTCCTGCGTTCCAGCAGCTGGAACCAATTGCTGCTACGCCCTGCCGGAGGCCTCCACCCACCGGAACTGGCGTCCCCCGCCGTCCGGGATTCGGCGCCGCCATGCTGAGGCCTGGCATGGAACGCTCGTTTCTGAGCACAACCGCGGCCCCCCGAACGCACGGGCGATCAACCTCCGGCAGTCCATTACTCCTGTGAGCCGACGAAGGAAGGGAACACCGGAACACCTAACCCATCGTTCGGGAAGGTGCTGGGCTGGTCTTTGCGAACGTAAGCACAAGGCACTGCCAAAACCCTCGTTTTTTCCTTAAAGAGAGCGCAGCACCCCTGGTTCCCCAGCAGTGTTCCACCATGGCGGAGGAAACACTAAAACTGAAGGCATGGTGGAAGCAGCTGATCTTAAAAAGGGGCGTTGTCACGCAGTGTTTCCTGGGTAAAGGCGGAGCTGCGCTCTCTCCAAGGTGCTGTCCTGAAAGGCGAAGAGAGAAACTTACTTCAGGGTGGGACCACTGCCTGCAAAACCTTCCTACCAAAGGATTGGTCTGAGGCTGAGAGCAGATCCCTCCATTAAAAACAAACAGCGAGGATGACTTTCTAAAGTCTTGTTATCTCCAGATACTTAATAAGACATCTCCTGACATCCAGGGTATGGAAGGCTTCTTCTCCTGGCCCCGAAGGTGAGGGGCAAAATGTAGGGAGAATAATCTCCTGTGCCCGATGAAATGCAGAGCTCACTTTCGGTAGGAATGCTGGGTCTGTCTTTAGAACTACCCTATCTGGTAGACACCTCATGAAGGGCTCTTTGATTGATAGAGCTTGTAACTCACTGACTCTACGAGCTGATGTTACTGCCACCAACAACACAGTTTTAAACGTTAAAAACTTAAGTGATGATCCTTCTATGGGTTCAAACGGAAGCTTTGTTAGTCCTTGAAGAACCAAAGATAAGTCCCATTTGGGAAAATTAATCACAGGTTTAGGCTTTACTTTAGCCATAGCTCTGAAGAAACGAATTATCAAAAGGTTCCCCTGACAGGGTTCTTTCCAAAAAAACTGATAAGGCCGCTACTTGCGTCTTGAGCGTACTTGCTGCTAGGCCTTTCTCCAATCCTTCTTGAAGAAACTCTAGAACTGAAATTGTACTAGACAAACTAAAGTCTTTTCTGGAACACCATGTATTATATACTTTCCAGACCTTAAAATAAATGTCTCTTGTCACCTTCTTCCTACTTGCAAGAAGGGTAGTAATGAGTTTTTCTGATAGACCTTTTTGTCTTAAGATTTGTTCTTCAGAAACCAAGCTGCTAGGTTGAGAAACGCTGGATCTGGATGAAGAAACTTGCCCCGACTCAGTAGATCTGACCTGTTTGGTAACTTCCAAGGAGGTTTTACTGAGAGGTTCATGAGGGTTGCAAACCACGGCCTTTTTGGCCAATAAGGAGCTATCAGAATTAGTTCCGTGGATTCCAGTCTGAATTTGGCTAATACCCTTGGAATTAGTGGAAATGGGGGAAAGCGTAGGACAGCTGGAAGTCCCATCTGTGGGCCAGAGCATCTAACCCCAGAGCTTGATCTTGTCTCTGAAGGGAGAAGAAAACTGGTACTTTCGCGTTTTCCTGACTTGCGAATAGGTCCACCTGAGGAACACCCCAACTCTTGGCTATTGTCTCGAATAGATCCTGATTCAGAGACCACTCTGCTTCTCTTACTTCCCTCCTGCTGAGGAGATCTGCCAAGGTGTTTTCCGTCCCTTTTAAGTGTACTGCCGATAGGGAGGCCAAATTGTTCTCTGCCCATCTCAGTATTTGGCAGGCTAAATCCAACAAAGTTCTGCTTTTTGTGCACCCTTGTTTTGTTATGTATAACACTGCCGTCATATTGTCTGTCAAGACTTGGACATGCTGATTCTTTAGAAGTTCCTGGAAGGACAGAAGACTCAGATGAATAGCCTTCAACTCTCTCCAGTTCGATGACCTTCTCGCTTCTGGCTTGGACCAAACCCCCTGAATAGTTTGTTCTTCCAGGTGGGCTCCCCACCCCCATGCGCTGGCATCTGTGGTCAGTCTCTGGGTTACTGGGAATGACCAGTGAAGACCCTTTGAGATGTTTCTCTGGTTCCTCCACCACCAGAGTGATCTTTTTGCTCTTGCCCCTATGACAAACTTTTTCTCCAGAGATTCCTGGTAGGACCAATTTGTCAAAATGTCCGCCTGCAGCGGACGAGCATGCAGTCTGGCCCACTGTACTGCAGGGATTGCTGCTGTCAACAGACCCAGGGCTGACATGGCTTGTCTTACTAAGAACCTTGAATTGGACTGAAGTACCTTCAGAGCTGACTGCATCTTTTCTATTTTTTCTTGGGGCAGAAATATTTTCTGTTCTACTGAGTCTATTTCGTACCCCAGGAACTTTACTCTTTGAGCTGGTATTAGGTTGGACTTCTGAATGTTGAGAAGCCAACCCAAACCTCTTAGATGTGCTTGAGTCACTTGAAGGTTGACTTCCACCTGACTCTGAGTCTGCGAAAAGTAGCAGATCGTCCAAGTAGGGCACTATTGGGATCCCTTTCAGTCTCAGGGGTTCCAACGCTTCTGCCATCACTTTCGTGAAAACTCTGGGTGAGGAGGAGAGGCCGAATGGCAGGGCTCTGAACTGGAGATGCCAGACCTCCCCCCTCCCCAAATTGACTGCCAGACGTAGAAATTTCTGGGACTGGGGTGCTATTGGTATATGGAGATAAGCATCCCTCAAATCGATGGAGGCCATGTGACACCTGAGGGTCAGCAAGTTCTTCATTGAAAAAATCGTGTCCATCCTGAATTTTTTGTACTTTATGGATCGATTCAACAGCTTCAAGTTGAGGATCAGACGGAACTTTCCCGATGGTTTCTTGACCAAGAATATATGGGAATAAAAACCTTTTTTGCCCCTCTGGGACCTGAGAGATGACATTCTGTTGCATCAGCTCTTGAAGAAGAGACTTCATAGCCAGAGCCTTCGGTAAGTTTGTTATGTAGAACCGACTTGGGGGGGGTCTTGTAAAAACTCTAGATGGTAACCCTGCTGGATTATCCCTAGGACAAATGGACTTCTTGTTGTTTCTTCCCAACTGAGCAAGAAGTCCTGAAGCCTCCCTCCTACTGGAAGCTGGTCACTGTTTTTTAGGGGATTGCTCAGGGTTTCTGAACAATACCCCACCCCTGCCTCTTCCTCTGAGGGTTCCAAGGTCTTTTTTGTTTGGTCCTTTTCCTTATCGGTTTGTCGAAAAGGACGAAAATTCTTCCTCTGTTGTACCACTTTCTTTTTCTGAGGAAAAGCTTTCTTTGTCTGCTGTCCTATCAAGTACAGTCTCTAATTCTGGACCAAACAACAAGTCCCCTGAAAAGGGAATTCCACACAGTTTCCCTTTAGAGGCTGAATCCCCTGACCAAGTTTTAAGCCAGAGGGCTCTTCTTGCGGAATTAACCAATGCTGATGACCTGGCAGACATTTTGATGGACTCTGCCGAGGCATCAGCCATATATTTGGCGGCTTTTAATAGAGTAGGGAAGGACTCTAATAATTCTTTCCTGGAGGTACCTGCCACCACATGATTTTTGAGTTGGTCTAACCAGCATTCCAAATTTCTGGCCACAACTGTAGCTGCCATTGCAGGTTTCAGATTGGCTAAGGAAGAGTCCCATGCTTTCTTCAGTAGCCCATCTGCTTTTTTGTCCATAGCGTCTTTAAGAATTCCCATATCTTCAAAGGCTAAGTCCGTTTTTCTGGATACTTGAGAGAAGGCAGCATCTATCTTTGGTTTCTTATTCCAAACACACTCCTCATTCTCCTCAAAAGGGAACCTTCTTTTAAGGGCTTTAGAGAAGAATTGTCCTTTCTCTGGATCCTTCCATTCCTTTTTAATGGAGTCTGTTAACACTTTGTGTACAGGAAAGACTCTATGTTTAACATCCTCCAGCCCCTGGTACATTTTGTCATGTACTGACAGCTGAATTTTTTCTTCCTGGATCTCCAGTGTAGTATAAATTGCCTTGAGTAAATCATCAACTTCCTCAAGTGACAGTTTATATCTAGAAGCTTTGGCTTCTTCTTCCTCTTCATCAGAATCAAACGTTGAGGGAGGAATGCTTTCCCTTTCTTCCTCAGACTCACTTTCAATTTGCACAGAAGTGGACGGAGGGAGACTGGATTGAGAACCCTGTTCTTGGCTGGAACTCTGACCACGTTTTTTTCACAAGGGAGCGTACTGTCCCTAGGGCCTCTGCTAGTTCTTTTCTCACTGAAGACAGAGTTCCTTGCACTCCTGTGAAGACTCCTCCTTCACTAAATCCGCAATGCAGGATCTGCACAGGGGTTTGGGCCAAGAGTCCCTTAAAGGATTTTTGCATGAGGGGCATTTTTCTTGAAGTTCTCTCTGACTTAGCAGTAACTTTCTGAAACGACAGAAATAAAAGAACCCACAGGTCCTCTTTAACCGCAGCCACTAAAGAGTACAACAGATAGGGTGTTACGCTTTGGGGGGTCTAAGTGCCCAGAGTCTCAATCCCTGCTGAACTGCTAATGGACCTTTACACCAAAGCAGACAGCTGCAGGTTAACTTAATACATAAACCAAACAAAAACACCCAGTGATGTAAAGGAAAGAGGTCCCTCTGTACCTCTCCTACCTGGGACTGGCCGGGAGCCTGGGCGCCTGCATCCGCCATAGCTGCTGATGATTCGTCCTCCATTCCGATCGTAGCAGCCGCCGTCCGCGCGCTTTTGAATGGCTTTCCGTCCATGCCAAACAAAAGGAAGTCCCGGCCAGAGGACCTGCCCCTTCCTCCTGCGTTCCAGCAGCTGGACCTCCAGCAGCAACCTCCGGCAGTCCATTACTCCTGTGAGCCGACGAAGGAAGGGAACACCGGAACACCTACCCCATCGTTCGGGAAGGTGCTGGGCTGGTCTTTGCGAACGTAAGCACAAGGCACTGCCAAAACCCTCGTTTTTTTTTTTTTCTTAAAGAGAGCGCAGTACCCCTGGTTCCCCAGCAGTGTTCCACCATGGCGGAGGAAACACTAAAACTGCAGTCTGATACACCAGTTTAAAGGAGGGAGCATTTTATTTGATTATACCCCTTCTAACCAACCATTATAATCAGTATCTAGGATCATGCAAGTTAATTCAGTGCAAGGGCATTGCAGTAAGTTACTAGATTATTCCAGATTTGTTTTTCAGCAGTGGGTCATGCTCATTGTGGTTTCCATGAAGCAAGACATCTTTGACTTGACTGAAGTACACACTAATCTGACTGCCACTTTCATCTGTTGCATTCTGGATGGGCTTGTATTTCCTAAGAGAAAAAATAAATAAATAAATAAAGTTGGCTTCAAGAAGTGACCATGCAATTCTTATTTTCTCACATACCATGATCAGAAAATCTGTAAAGATTACCATCAAGTGTACCTTAATATGAAAAGCTGCAATAAAAAAAAAAAGTTGGAGTGGTGCCTTAATTTGATCTCTAGTTCAGGCTCCAATTTTTTACAACTCAGAGTGGCATGGGGGGGGGGGGGGGGGGGGTTCAAGGGTCTGCAGACTCAGGTGACAGTGTTCAGTGCCCTGGGTAAAAGGCTACACTGGCACCTGTGAGTCAATGCACAGTGAATGAGTCAAGGCTTAACACATTTTGTATGCCACTGGTGAGGCTGGCACCATGCAGAACAGCACACAGTTGAAGCAAAAGCTAGTGTGGAGTAAAGACTGAGCTGCCCACCTTAGGATTATACAGCAATAGAGTATTGAGCCTACACAAGTAAAGATGGCAGCGGCCAGTCATTTTAGACTAAATTGCTGTTATTGGCATACTGATCTACATGCATGATCAAAGGATTAAATATGGCACGTTTGCCAAGAGTCAGGTGTGTAGTGCAGATCTAGTACAAGATTAAAGTGAAAGCCAATGCCTTTCTAAAGACCAGCTAGTCTTAGATTTTGAAGAAGTCACAGAAACCAGTTTGTCATTTCAAGAAGGTAAACTATGACATCAAGTCTGTACTAAAAATGGCAGAGCTGAAGCACTCACCTGTACAGAAGAACACCAGCCACTGTTGCAATGAGAACCACCAAGCCAAATATAGCCAGGACTACAGAGGTTGTTTTTGGTCCAAATCCTATGGGGAGAAAAAATAAATAAAAAGCAAGCTTATCCTTCAAGGCACGAAGGAGGATTTTCAATTCCTAAACACCTATATAGCATTTCTAGCTTGGCCTCCTGAGTTATGCAAGGTAGTTCTTGCCCTGGAGCTGCATCCTTGGCCCTGCTATGACTACAGAGATGACCCAAGCACAGCATTGCTGTTCACACATCTAGAGTAAGGTGCCACAAAGCTACCTTTGTGCATGCACTTTAGTAATCCTTGACTACAGCTGTTAAATTGCATATTTGAGCTTGGGAAGGCATGTTAACACTTCATAAGTGCCAGTGTTCCTGCTCTAAAGGCTACTGATGTACTAGCCAAGATATGTAGTGCTGAATGTTAAACATTATACCAAAACGCATTACCATTTGTTAATGTACCTGCACTAAAGCATACTAGAAAAATGCCTTGTGTCAATTGTGCAGCTGTTATTTTTGCACAATGAGGACCCATGCAAAGTAATTTAGCTGCCTTGGTAAAAAGTACTAGCGAACACACAATGTACAAACCTATTCACCCAACTGGTCTCACATGCTTAAGCATTCTTCTTTTTTTTTTTTAAAGTATTCCTGCCATCATTGGGCCCTTAATGCATCTCTAGCTACCAATTAGCCTTAATGTCCTGCATAACACTAGTCAGTGTGCACTGGTACTGTCTGCAGGGCTTCAACAAATCCCTCTATACAGCAAGGTCAAGAGTGCCCGCCCCCCCCACATTTTAAAAATGACACCCAACATGTTGCAATTACCTGTATCTACATAGACCAGGGTACTGGCAAGAGCCAGACTTGCATCATCACTTAGGGTAATATTGACACAATAAGATCCTGGTTCTGCAAAGGCTCTTCGTAGGGTCAAGAGGCACTGGTCTGAAGCTGGAATTGGATCACATACCACGTTCTGAGGAATCATGCAAGAAGCATCCGAAACAATTGTGCAGGCATCTGTAGGCATGCTGGGAGACAAACCATATCATTAGAATACCAAGGAGGAATAACAGGATTGTGGGCAGAGCAGATGTCCTGGAGGCCAAACTATAACCTTAGTTTTCTTGCAGTAACCCAGGATAATTGTATTGTCAATACTGTGCACTATTACTCTACATGTAGCTCTGATGTGAGAAAATATGTCAGTAAAAGAACGCAATTGGGGACAGCTTTGTAAACTGCAGTGTAGTCCCATTCCACCTCAGCCTTTCTATATATCCAATCCCCAAACTGCACCTACCTGCCTTCACAGGACACCACAAAATCGATTACAGAAATTTCAGCCTGGGAGGCAACTTGGATAGTGTTCATTTCAACAATATTCATACCAAGGATGCCATCTAAATAGAAAAAAAAAATAAAAAATTGCCATTCAGGCCAAATTCTAATTTTAAGCCATAAAAGTTGAGAATGCTGTCCACCTACCTGCAACTTTGATTTTTGCATTGTAGTAGCCATGTCTGTAGATAAAGCACCCAGGTACAGATGTACTTGTCAGTATAGTTGAATGGGTAGTGGGGATAGCATGAGTAGTAGTATTCTGTTCTTCTGTAGTTAGAGGAAAGGTCTCAGTTTTGAAGGGCGGCACTTCTGTGGTGTTACCTTTTGGACAAAACAGTTATTTTAATGCTTATTGCATATACCCCCCCCCCCCCAAAAACCCACACCACCATTTAAGAAAATAGCAGTTATGGACCCCCCCCCCCACCCACACACACACACACACACTTACCAGTTGTGTTTGTAGTGGTATGGGGTGTGGTGGTTGTTGGCGCTCTTGTTGTAGGAAGGGGAGTAGGTGTAACTGGTTTACAGGGTCCTGGAATGGCAGCTTTGATGGTTAGGTTCAGACTGACGTTTCCAAGCAAGGTGTAATTATGAGTGGAGACTGGGTTATTGGATACAAAGGAGCCACTGCCATCACCATAACTCCAGTTGAAAGACAGAATAGATTTGTTGAGGTAGTGGCTTGGATCATGGATTTTAACATCAAATGAAATTGGAGAATCTTTGATATAGATGTGGTCAGAGGAATTCTTGTCATTTTTCTGTGAAATGTTCACATAGAAAGGAATTTGATCTGAAAAAAGAAGAAAGTGAGCCATTACAAGGAATAAGTGAAGTTTCTGTACACAAGCCTCCACATTGCATTTCACAGAAAAATCTGTGCTGAAGAGCAAAGTAAATTTTATTACAGTACAATTGGTGTAGAAATTGTATGCCATATTTGCACTTTTTTTGGAAAGTTACCCTTCAAGTATGTATGAAAAACATAATACCCAACAAACCTCAGAGTCCTAATCTTTATGGATGCTGGGTGTGCAAATATCACACACACACACACAGAATTTGCTGTGACCCAGGTAACCCCCACTGTCCTGGGGGACAACCATGCATCCCCCCCCCCCAGAACCAATTTCAAGACAACTTGAGTATTTCCCCACACAGGGATGTATGGCCAACACCATTTCAACTGAGGAGGAGACAATGGGTTTGGATAATTACCATTTGAGTTGATACCTCAACTTTCTTGCAGTTATAGTGGCAGGCAGTGTTGTCACGAATACCAAAATTAAGGAGTTGCAACAGAAAAGACAAAGTTCCACAAAAAAAAATAAGTGTTCTCTACTTTGATGCACCATATGGATGCAGATAATTTAAAGCATGTTCCATTTAGACCCCATGCACACGAGACGCTGTTAAAACGCGTGTTCAGAGGCGGTTGGACACTTTTTTCAACTGCCCCTAAACGCATGCAATGTTATACTATGTGTCCATGTACACAGTTGTTCACCCCCCCCCCCCCCCCCCCCCCGTTTAACCTAGTTTTTTCCAGAAGCCAAAAAGAAGTGTTCAGACACCCGCGTTTATAAAAGGAACCCAATTTTTTGGACCAGAAAACTCAGAAATATGATGGTAAACCTAAAAAAAAAAAACACCTCTATTTTTTTTTTTGGTGGCTCAGACAGTGAGGAATGCCTCCACTTCTTTGCCCCAACCCTTCATCCAATTTCTAATCAGTGACTCCACCTAGTCTGACCAAAGCATAGCAATGTCTTTATTCCACAAAGAAAAACCTGCATACCAATGTCTAGTCAGCCCCAGCCCCCCACCAGATTTGTGAAATATCCAACGGACATACGCTGTGCCATCAACGGATGGGTCCAATATCGACGAGCTCTGACGATGTTGCTGCCTCATCAAGAGCAACATCAGGAGCATTTCCTGACATATTAAATATGGGATCCATTTCAAAATAAAAAAAAAAAAAAAAAAAACCACAGAAAGGAGGCAAATGCAAGTGTACAACTGCTCCCTCTGATCAAAATGGCAGAAATAGTTAATACATGCTTTCTGAGCTTGGGAAGGGTCTATATGTTATCTTTACAAATGCTTATAGACGCAAACACGGTAAAACACGGCATGAAAATTTGTGTTTTTAAAAACGCAGGTTTCTGCTTTTTAAAACATGCGTTCAGCAGAGTTTGCATCGGCATCTCGTGTGCATGGGGCCTTATAACTACACTTTGCAAGACACCAGAACCAATAATATGTACAGACAAGCTTTTATTAGCAACTCCACACTTACCTGTTACAATGTACAGGCCACTTGCTTTAGCAACAGGGTAATGTCTTCGATAGCCTCTCCTAAAAACAGTCACCTCAATCATCTGTGCACCAGCTGTGATGTTTGTAGTATTTATTGAGAGAACAGCTGAAGATCTTCCAGTCATTTGATAGTACTGGCCTGGATATGGAAAACACCTTCAGAATCAAGTCAACCTCTTTAAAAATTACCTATCAAAATTTACATTTACAGCATTCAGTCTAGTTTCCCCTATAAAACACATGTGGGGCTCAGGAATAGAATAGAGGTTTGAAACCAATTTTCACATGAAAACATATCCAAATGTTATCACTTGCAAAAATCCAGAAGAGGCCCATACAAGTTAGCTGCCAAGTGACTGGGGTTTCCAGATAGTTGATTTGTTTAACTACACATGAAGAGCAATATAGCCAGACTAATAAGAAAGCTTGCCCTTAGTTGTGCAGTATGGCAAGAGCCTGGTTCCGGAATAGAATTCCTGCACAGATTTGTAAAAAACCTAACCATACCTCAACTTGTCAAAGCTGTAATTCAGCTAGCTATTTTCTATGAGATCTACATAGAGATTAGAATGATACCAACCCAGTGTTTGAAAGATGTAGATGAAGTTATGGCGTCTCCCGTCATGGTGGTGAGGAAATGGTCTTCCATCTGGAAACTTGTTAGAGAAACTGCAGTTTCCTTCATTACAGAACTGTACCCATTTGGTCCAGTTATACACATACTGATCACTAAAGGAAGCTGAAATAAAGGAGGATTAGAGAAAGCCAGCCATCTTACCTCTTGACAGATAAGGATAGAAACAGAAACCTATATACCATTAGCACATCCTCGTTGATAGACTATATCCCCATCTTCATTCTCCTTTTGACATCTGGGAAACTGCAGAGCCACAGAAAATGTAACATTTGACCCTATCAGTGCAGGACTGTCACTGGTCAAACGTGCCACTACTTTGCCACCTAAAAAAAAAAAAAAAAAAAAAAGTGTTAGGACAGGGCAGAGTCCAGTAGCCAAGAAAAGGTATAACTGGGCTACTTGTCAGTGACATGCTTCTGGTACATAAGTGGTGCAGGTTGCTGGATTTTCCTAACTAAATCCTCAACTTTGCACACCCCTCACATTAATTTGAGCCATCCTTTGTATAGCACCCTGGTGTTTAGGCAGGTTTGCTCTTAAATTTACCTGCCAGGTGTAGTTACCCTGGCTCATTGTTAGGGATCAATTGAGTTCACCCCAAGTCTAGAATTGCTGCACTTTTCTGCTGCTAGGTGGCAGGGTACCTGGTGACATTAATACAAGGGCAAAGACAGATTAGGAGTATATGGGGCATCTCAGTCAATGGGCAGGGGTTTTCTTAAATCCCTTGGACTGCTGGCAGAACCCATATATTTGGGTGGAGTCAGGTAATTGGTGTTCTGTGCCACCTGGACAGCCCCGGCTGCTAGGCCAGAGTTTGGGCCTCTCAGGCTGCCGGAGGGCCTATCCAGAAGCAGGAGAGCAGCACAGGGTTGGGATTGCGGTTTGCAGTCCAACCAGAATTGATGGTTCTGCCGGCCAGAGAACCGGTCAGGGTCAGGAGGTAGAGAGGAAGCTGTTGCCACCAACCACCTTATTACCAGGGACCACAGTGAGTAGCTGAAGCAAGTACCAGAGCAGAATACTCACCTACCAGGGACAGTGAAGAATTGGGAAACTTCAGCTGGCATCAAGCCAGCGGAGGTAACGCTTGCAGAGCAGCCTTGTGTGAGCAGGCCAGTGGGGTGAAGCTTGAGAAGCATCTGGAGTGCCAAGCTAGGGACCCAGCAGAGAAGCAGGGGGGGGGGGGGGGGGGTGACACTTGAAGCTACTACAGTGAACATTGGAGGAGCTCAAGGAATTCAGTGGCAGTGAATTTAGTCTAGCGAGAGACCGGGAGCTCAGTGGGTTGAAGTACAAGTAGTGACGGAACTGTTACCATTGGCGACAGCATTCCTAAACATGCAGATGTGGTGGCTTGCTGGATGCCTCCCTGTAGAAGTCTCGGAGTCTGCTAAATGAACAATGCAACTGCCCAAGGGTGTCCTGGCCCCAACCCTCTCCCAAAAGTTCTGTTCAAGAGAAATAAAAAGATTTGCATTCAAGTAGTGTCTGGTGCCCATGAATCTACTCTACACCCACTATGCCTTACAACCCAATCTATATGGAAGAATGTCAGTAGCTGTGGAGGTTCTCACACTTAAGGAGGCCTTGGACCTTGCTACATTTGCATGTTTACTTGGTACCCTTTGCCTTGCAGAAAGATTGTACACATTACCTAGCCAGAGCTACACCGAATTCCAAAACTGCTGGGTGTCTGCTAAACAGGTTTTAATGGTTTGAAAAGATTCATCCAAAGGACAAAAGCAGCAGACATCACTGGTTTACAGAAGATTAAAGCATAGACATGGAATTAGCTGTAGTGAGTTTTCCTTTACTTAACTATAAAGGACTTGGATATTCTTTTAATTCCTAATGGTTTGCTTCCATTTACACTGTACAACCCCTTTAGTCAGTCAGAGGCCAGAGTTTAGTCCTAGTAATTGTAAGGCAAAAACTACATTAGGCTGAGTAGGTTTCTGACAAATATTGTATAAAGCAAAGTTACAAGTAGGGCATGACTGGCTGGTTTGGCCTTTCTCAGACAAGGGAATGCCTCTTCGGCAGTGGTCATTGAACAAGTGCGCACAATGGAAGACTTGTGCATTTAGATACAAATGTCATACCAGGTCCACATTATGCCCATTTTGGGTGGAGAGGCAGGAAGGTTCACTATAGAAATTAAATGTATTTTTTTGTAAAATTGTGTAAAGAAAATATTGTGGTGACAGCTTAGACATTACCTCGCCAACAGTTTTCCCATCTAGGATCACCAGATTTCCAGGCAGGATAAAGCTTGTCATCCCAAGAGCTGCTGGCCGGGGACCAACCACGTACAAGTTGATTTTCATGTCCAGTCCCCCTGCCAAACTCTGACACATCTTGGAAACCTGAAGAGATGATATGTAATTTTAGTTAGTGATATACCAAACCATGGAAAAAAGGGTTGGATTGATGCCGACATGCATTACCAAATTATGTGTGAATCTGAAAGAATTTGTCAACTCTTACAAGTTCGGTCTTACCAGATAAAGCATTTGCCACCGGAGTTATGGATGAACCATAAGAACACGTGGCGACTGACCAGTTTAGGAAAGTTTGGAGTCACCAGAATTTATGTTATTCTAGAGGAACTTTATTTTTTTTTAGGTAGGCCGGATGTAAACAGACACAAGTCCGTTTACATCTGCTGCTACACAATGCAGTCTATTAAAGTCACAAGTCTAGAGGAACAGTTTACCCAGCCCACTAACAACCACATTTTGAAGTTAGCTACACAATGCAGTCTATTAAAGTCACAAGATTCAAATAGGAGTCAGACACTTGGCGAAAAGCACTAGTATTTAAGCTGTCAAATTTTATATTGGCTTGCTTCCTGAAATTTTTCAGCCTGTGACCCTTGCTTGAACTAAAAAAAAAAAAAATGAAGTAGTCAGAAACCAAAATTTAGGCCTTCAAAAAGCCAAATTAAAAACAGTGCCTGGAGTTCTACCAGTAGGATCCTGTCTGACCCACATCACATTTCCCTACACTGTCAAAGCACTGCTACTAGACACTATGGGGCTTATTTACTAAAGGACAGACAGTTTTTCCCTCAAAATTGCTGCTCTGATAGCGCAAAATATGAAAACCGCAGGAGGTGATCAAAAAGCATTAAGAAAGAAAACTATTTGTGGAAAAAAAATAAAAAATAAATTTTGTTTGGGTATATCGTTGCACGACCAATTGTCAGTTAAAGTGACGCATCGCGCAAAAATGGCCTGGTCATTAAGGGGGGAAAATCTTGCAGGGCTGAAATGGTTAATTTAACAAGCTGATTGGCAACCATGCACAGCTGCACCAGATTCAGAGTGTACCATCTCCCCAGTGATCTTTCACTACACTGATAAAATATATAGAAATCCACTGCCCAATTTTCAGTATTCACCATAGTTGTGCAGTGGAGAAAGGAGGTAATAAGTCCTGCCAAGTTTATCATAGCACAGGCAAATCAGTTTGAAATGCCTACAACATTAATATGCAGGTCTTACTTGTGAAACACTAAAGAGTGAATATTGCATGCATACACAAAATGAGAAGCCTATAAAAAGATGTGTAGCACTGACCCGCTGAAAGAGCGGCTGAATTCTGGGCTTACCGATTACCTCCACCAGCTCGTAACTCGGTAACCTTGTCTAGGGGTTCCCAAGGTTGGGGACCCAGTAACTGTAGAGACCGACACCTGAATTCCTTTTTAGGATTTTTTATTTTGCTTAAAACAGTTGAAATCAGTCTCCAAGTTGGGAATAGAGGTTATAAGGATAAAGTTTTAGGTGCTTTGAACTGCTGACTTCAATAAAAGTCTCTGTACATAATCCAGGGAATAGCCACTCGCAACTGGATTCTTTAACGGTTGGATAAATCCTTGAGCTTGGATCTAGCAGCCAACAAGTAATTCTGGCTTGCAAAGTCTCACACAGACTTGGTTGAAAAACTTAGTTGTAACCTGAAGGTAAAAAAGGTAGGAACTTTTCTTACTGTACCAGAATCTTTCAGCCGGTCTGGCAATACCGTAAGAAATTGTGGATTCAATCAATGTCCATGGCAGCTCAGCCTCCAGGCTCTTACCGAGCAGCCAGCCTCATGCGTGGCCCTCTTACCGAAGAGTCCTCCCCTGGTTGCATGTAGAGTTGCTGGGCCTCTCCAAACCCGAGAAGGCACCGGAAATATTTAGAATCCTCCTTCCAGTTAATGTGCCTCGAACTAGCCAGTGCTGAGGCTCGGAAACGGATGGATCCGCACCCCAGGCCATGAGGGCTTCTGGGTGCTAGTCAGGAGGACCATGAAGTCAGCAACAACTTCTGGACCGGAACCCTGGAACTTCAGCACCTTAAGTACCCTCTCCCGGAATACACAGCGAGACAAACGCCAATGCGAGATTGGTACCCAATGCATCCAACCAATCTGAGGTCTAAGACCTCTCACAGGTGCAAACCCCACCTATGACCAGGCAGAACCTCAATACAGCCCAGCCAAACTGATGGCTAAGCATAAATTTAGAACAATTAACCCCAAAACTCAACTACAGTTTTGGGCAAAAACTACATTTAAAGACATAGCGCGTACTCATCAGGAGTACCGGCACTACAGATGCAATTCACTAAAGCAGAATCAGTCTTTTATAAACTATTAAATGTAGCACTTGAGCATCCCAACTCAATGTTAAACCTACTTAAAGCAGCGTTCAGCAGCTACAAAAAGTGTAGCAGCTGACTTTTAATAAAAAAAAAAAATAAATAAAAAAAAAAAAAAAAAAAAAACTCACCTATCCCACAGTCCAGCAATGCAGCTGCCCGAAGACTGTTCGCTCCCCCACGCCGGCATCACTAGTGTGAGCAGGGGGGGGGGGGGGGGGGGGACAGGCTGTGACTTCACAGCCAGGTGCGCACTCTCAAATGTGGCATGTCATGGGGGTTAGGAGTCCTTAAAGCTGAGTTCCACCCAAAAGTGGCATTTCCACTTTAACTTGAAAAAGTGTACCAGAATTAGAACAGATGCAAGTGCTGTTAAGTTGGCTGCACACCCTTACAACCTAATTGGCAGTCTTTTAGATTTATGGAAGCCACATAAAGCAAGGACCTACCTAAACAGATTACCAGCTTTCTGAAATAGGGACCCTATTTAGCACAAAGTACATAGGCACAGCCATCTACAATTTAGAAAGGGATATAAAAGCAGTAGTAAAGACCACGTTGATGTCTACCTACAGGGAAGCCTATATGCATTACCAATATCCCCCCATATAGAGCAATACTGCAGACTAGTAAGAGTAACTACTCAAAGGAAAGGAAGGACAGGAGGTTTTCAGGGAAAGGAACCCCACAGGTTGGCTCTCATGGTGACCATACATGCATTAAGTGATCAAATTCTTTTGGGGGAGATTGATGAGAAAAGTAATAGTTATTTGCAGTTATCAACCCATTCAGTCGATAAACCACAGGAGGAAGAGAATTCCAATACCTTTTTGAAATCTATTGAGAGTTATTAATCGCCTCTGTTTCCACCATACACTCTCACGAAAGAAGATGCATATCCAGGAATAGACTATTTTTAGTGCAGAACCAATATAGTATATGGCCACCATTACACTATAGAGGTGTTGTAACCGCCTCCAGAGCAATATCTATAATCAGAGAAAGTCTGTTAGAGTTTAGTCTACCTCACATTGGTGGCTAGTGGGAAAAGCGCCCCCCTTACTACAAACAGAAAACAATAAAATGGGGGGGGGGGGGGGGGAATTGGGTGTATGCAAGTGGAACTGAAGTCAGAACTAAGCAGACACCTTCAGACAATAGGGCGAGGAGACACAGCGGAAGGAACTCTGAGAATGACTGCTGTAGTCACATTACATTTAAGGGCTTGAAGATCCACATGATATACTATACATATCTATTTTCATCAAGTAATTGTAAAAATTTAATTTAATGCAAGAACATACAATTCAAAAGAAAGACCCTTTAACAATAAGCATAACCCATTAATAACAAAACAAGCACTTTAAACACAAACTCACGTGTTCCTGCCTGGGCACCAGAGATCAGCCAGACACTGAGCACCAACCAGCCCCTCACCACTGCAGCCTGCATTGCAAAAAGTGAATTGATTCCTCTCCTTCCAGCACAGGTGTATTTAAACTGGCCTCTACTAGCCACAGCTGAGAGTAATAGCAGTCAGGATTCTAATGTTTCCTCCTCCTGTGTATGAAAAGCCTTCAGGCTCATCATGTGATGGAAGATGTCTGATTCTGTGTCCTGGGCTCTGCCCCACTGCTCATGTGCTTATGGGTCACTTACCATGAATCTCAGA
Source organism: Lithobates sylvaticus (assembly GCA_028564925.1). NCBI lineage: Eukaryota > Metazoa > Chordata > Amphibia > Anura > Ranidae > Lithobates > Lithobates sylvaticus. The sequence continues at coordinate 430,897,820 of CM053030.1, forward strand.
TTTTAACTAAGTTTCTCGAAATTTCAGAGGTGATATTGCTATCATTGTCTGAGGAGATGAAAATTATCATTTTAATATTGTGTTTATCATGGACAAATTACACCCAAAAAAGCTTCAACTTTAGATCCAACTGTCCAAATTGATTGACTTGTCGCTGTCCACATTTCGTGATGTGTGCGATTCATTTCAAATATCACTCCAACACACTAAAGCCCCATACACACGCGCGGATTATCCGAGGACCAGGTCCAACAGGAGATAGGACTTTGTCCGTCAGACAATCTGATGGAAACTGTCCGATGGTGCCTACACACGGTCTGATTTTCCGATAACATTGTAGGATAGGACAGAATCCATCGGAAAATCCTACCGTGTGTATGGGGCTTAAGGCAATGCACATGTGTTGCAGCACACTGCAATGCATGGCATAACACAAAGGTGCATTGCATTAAAAAATGTGTGTCCTGTCTGGTTTTTGTGAGGTTTTGGTGCCAATGCCAGCTTATTATTTTCAATCAGCTACCTAAATGCAATTAGGGTGACCACATTTCCAAACTGTCATTCAGGGACAATTTTGCCAAGGACCGGGGGGTGTTGAATGTAGTCTCGGAGTTGACGGGGATTTCAGGGGCGAGTGATTTGTCAGGTGAATGGCTGGTTTTAGCACTTATATCATCCCAACGCCATGCTTGATATGGTGTCAGGATGATCAAATCATATTATTTCTATTACTACATTGTAATATATAGTAAAATAGTTCAACTCACCATAATGCAGAATCATTGGGAACCCTGAGCTTGTCACTTGCCACCAGATGCGGCATGCCACTTGCCACCATGGCAGTGCGGCCCGGGGACCTGTTTTAGAGCATGCTGGAGTGGGCCCAGACAAGAAAGAGGAGGTGGGTGTCAGTGGCTTTGCTAGGGTTGGTGTCACCCCCTGCCAAGTAAAGTCCCCCCACAGTACAGACCCCCCTTTATTAAGTATAGACCCCCCTCCCTCAGTACAGACCCCCCCTAAGTATAGATCCCCTCCCACAGTACAGACCCCCCTCCAATAAGTACAGACCCCCCACTAAGTTCAGACCCCCATCCCTCAGTATAGACCCCCCTCCCTCAGTACAGACCCCCCAATATTTATAGACCCCCCAATAAGTACAGACCCCCTCAGTATAGACCCCCCTCAGTACAGGTCATCTTACTTTAAAAAAGTAATTAGTTAAGTTACAAATTATTTCTCCCAAAAAGTAATTGCGTTAGTAACTCAGTTACTACATTGGAAAAGTAATTAGTTACGCAGCAAAGTAACTGTGACTTTTTTTTTAAATATTCTATACGTGTAACTAAGGGGCGGGTCTAGTACTACTGTAAGCAAGGGGCGCATTTATTATTATTGTTATATATCGTGTAACCAAGGGGCTGCTCTATTATTACTCTAACCAAGGGGCAGATCTGTTATAGTGTGTAAGCAAGGGGCGGGTCTATTATTATTATATCGTGTAAGGGCGTATTTCTACAGAAGAGGGCGAATGTTAAATTAATGGGCAGAGCTCGATATATAACAATAATAATAAATGCGCCCCTTGGTTACAGTAATACTAGACCCGCCCCTTAGTTACACGATACACGCCCCTTGCAGAGTAGCACGAGCATCAGGAGCGTGCGGCATCGCCTCGTACAATTACATGTTAACTGCGCCTGCGCGGTGTAGAGTTCACTCAGAGCTGTTTAGGTTCGGCAATTTTCGGAAGCTCCGTAGTCCTTCGTACTGCGCAAGCGCTGCGCCTGCGCAGTATAGGGGGTCCTTATCTGGCGGGGGAACTTTTTCGGCAGGACACCGGAATTACACTACTGCCATCTAGTGGCGGTGGATGTAATTGGGGTAACTAAGCCAAAGTAATGGGAACTGAGTTACCATGAGGGGAAAAGTAATCAGTTAGATTACTCGTTACCCTCTAAAGTAACTGCGTTAAGTAACTCAGTTTATTTTAACTCAGTTACTTACATCACTGCTCAGTACAGACCCCCTCAGTACAGAACCCCCGCTAAGTACAGACCCCCCGCTAAGTACCGACCACCCTCAGTAAAGACCCCCCTCACTACAGATCCCCCGTTAAGCACAGACCCCCCCTCAGTACAGACCCCCCTCAGTACAGACCCCCCACTAAGCACAGACCCCCCTGCTAATTACAGACCCCCCTCAGTACAGACCCCCGCTAAGTACAGACCCCCCTCAGTACAGACCCCCCCCCTCAGTACAGACCCCCCTCAGTACAGACCGCCCCGCTAAGTACAGACCCCCCTCAGTACAGACCCCCCGCTAAGTACAGACCCCTTACTCTCAGGCGGGGGGCGGTCTCAGCTCCCCTCGGCTTGGGCGGCTCGGCTGTGCTCGGTCGGGGGGGTGGTCTCAGCTCCCCTCGGCTCGGGCAGGCTCGGCTGTGCTCGGGTGGGGGGGGCGGTCTCAGCTCCCCTCAGCTCGGGCAGGCTCGGCTGTGTTTGGGTGGGGGGGCAGTCTCAGCTCCCCTCGGGCGGGCTCGGCTGTGCTTGGGCAGAGGTGGGTGGTCTCAGCTCCCCTTGGCTGGAGGCAGGTGGAGCTGGAGGCAGAGCGAGCGTTAGCGCTATAGCGGGGTTTGCTCGCTCTGTCAATTTAATTCCGGGACACTGTATTGTCCCAGAACGAAGGTACCTGGGACCCGGGACAGACCTGCAATCCGGGACACGTGGGCACCCTAAATGCAATGCATGCTGACATATGACATACTTTAACCACTTGAATACAGGGCACTTATACACCTTCCTGCCCAGACCAATTTTCAGCTTTCGGCGCTGTCATACTGCACTGTACCCTAACTAAATTTGTATTTTTATCAAACTAAATTTTTATAATTTTTTTCCTACAAATAGAGTGTTTCTTTTGGTGATATTTAATCACCTCTGGGATTTTTATTTTCTGCTAAACAAATAAAAAAAAAAAGAAAATTTGGAAAAAAAAATATGTTTTTTTTTTGTTTCAGTTTCAAAACTTTTTTTCTCCTTCACTGATGGGCACTGATGGGGCTGCACTGACGGGCACTGATAAGGCGGCACTGATGGGCACTGGTGAGGTGGCACCAATGAAGTGGCACTGATGAGGTGGCATTGATGGGCACTGATATGTGGCACTTATAGACAGCACTGACTACAAACATAAGTTCAATGTTTGTAGTCTTTCCTCGTAACTGAAGTCCTCCAGTCCCTTTACTAATTTTGTTGCCCTTCTCTGGACTCTCTCCAGCTCCAGCACATTCTTCCAAGAGGATTGATGACCAGAACTGGACACAGAGTTGCCAACCTACCAGATTGAAATTTACTGGCACGACACCCAAAATTTACTGACACAGCCACGTTTTTACTGGCATTTCAGAAAAGTTACAAAATTCAATTTTTAGGTGCAAATTTCAGTATTTAGGCTACAAACAAATACGCTAGGCAAATAGCAATGTGATTTAAGGTAGATATTAAGGTAAAAAAACATATTTTTGTTATTTTCGGTTATAATAAGGGTGAATTATTTAGTCCAATACCCTCCTGCCTCCATCACTTGTCACCATCGCTCCCTGCCACCAATGCCCCCTGCCTCCATCGCCCCCTACCTTCAATCTCCCCCTGCCTTCAATCGCCCCCTGCCAACAACACCCCCTGCCACCATCCCCCTCTGCTGCCAACACCCCCTGCCTCCAACACCCCCTGCCACCAACACCCCCTGCCTCCATCAACCTCTGCTGCCAACACCCCCTGCCGCCAAGACCCCCTGCCGCCATCAACCTCTGCCGCCAACACCCCCTGCCGTCATCAACCCCTGCCACCAACACCCCCTGCCTCCATCAACCTCTGCTGTCAACACCCCCTGCCACCAACACCTCCTGCCTCCACCAACCTCTGCTGCCAACACCCCCTGCCTCCATCCCTCATATTTGATGATTTTGATCAAATTGCATAGCGATTGGATAATAAAATAGAAGTGTGTATGGCCACCATTAGGTCAGGTGGGTAATGTAGCCCCTAAAACCACCAGCCAACTAGCACTTTTAGACAGATCAATGGCAGGTTTTCTTTTAATGATCCTTTTTCATTTTATAATGCATGAATAGTTGAAGGAGCAAAGCGCAGAACCAATCAGAATCCTTGTATAGCACATTCTACTTGGTTACTATGTGATACTCCACCTTCCAATACAGTTTATATAAAAACACCACAGTCTATGAACTACATGTTACCGGCCCCTCTGCCACCATCACCCCCTACCTCCATCCTCCTCTGCCACCATCACTTGCTGTACCGTTGGCTGGGTTGTCGCTCTGTCCCTGTCTCCCCCGTGGACTCTGGATTGCCTGGATGCAGGGCTCCTCGTTCCGCCGCCGCATGCTGCTCAGCCTCCGAGTTCTCCTGCTTTAGTGCTCCTAGTTAGATTTCAAATGATGGCGGGATGTGGGATGGCGTGCCTGGCGGCCCACGGAATGTGCTGATACGTCGTCATGGTCACCTCACTCGACACTTGCCTCGACAGAAAAGTGCGCCGGCGCCGCACAGCCTCTGTGAAATCCGCCCCCCCCCCGCCGGCCGAATACAGGTCGGATCTGCTCGGCTCGGCAAGCGAAACGAGACCCCCAGACGACGGCGGCGATGACGAAGAAGGAAGCCGGGCTCCTCCGCTCGGTAAAAGAGCAGAAGAGAGCGGAGGAGTCCGGCGAGACGACCCCCCAAGACAGAAGAAGACTCCCGGAGCAGTGCAATAAAATATTTTAAAGGGTGCCCGCCTTCCCCAAAGCACCCACCCCCCATGTTGAGGGCATGCGGCCTGGTATGGTTCAGGAGGGGGGGGGTCGCTCGCTCGTCCCCACCCCCTTTACTCAGGCTGCGTGCTCGGATAAGGGACTGGTATGGATTTTGGGGGGACCCCCACGCCCTTTTTTCGTCGTAGGGGGGTTGCCCTTAAAACCCATACCAGACCTAAGGGCCTGGTATGCTCCTGGAGGGGGAACCCATGTCGGTTTTTTTATTTAAAATTTGGCGTGGAGTTCTCCCTCCAGAGCTGATTATTCTCTGATTGGCCACGGCCAAAGTCGCCTGGCCTGGGGCGACTTAAAGTCGTGTTGTAAGTCGCCCCAAGTCGTGTTGAAGTAGCTCCTCAAGTCGTGTCCAAGTTGCCTCCAAAAGTCGCGCTGGAAGTCGTGACGCCCCTGTGTGAACCGGCTCTCACTTTCACAAAGACCAATATCCACAAATTTGGGTTATTTTTACCAAAGATATGTAGCAGTATAAAATTGTGGCCAAAATTTATAAAGAAAAAACAATAATTTGCTAAATGTTATCACAGAAACAAAGAAAAATGCGTTTTTTTTTTTCAAAATTTTCGGTCTTTTTTCATTTATAGCGCAAAAAAATAAAAAAAACAGAGGTGATCAAATACCACCAAATGAAAGCTCTATTTGTGGGAAAAAAAGGACAAAAAATTTATTTGGGTACAGTGTTGCATGACTGAGTAATTGTCATTCAAAATGTGAGAGCACCGAAAGCTCAAAATTGGTCTGGGCAGGAAGGGTGTTTAAGTGCCCAGTAAGCAAGTGGTTAATGCATTTACTTCTATGCTGTTTTTTTAATAAATCTTTTTATATCTATATCAATACTCTCCTTTAAACTCTCTCTTGGGCAAAAAACGGTGTGCCTTAAAAGTCCACCACACAGGGGACATCCTCCTTTCCTATACATTTTCTGAAAGCATGGGACCAGTAGAATAAAAAGAAGACACTACTTATTTTTAAGGCCATGTGATATTTGCGCAAATGTTTATCAAAACAGTATTTCTGATAAAATACACTAAAATCCTTATTAGCAGATACAAACACAGCATATTTTAAACAATTCCTGCTAAATAAAAAAACGAAACCTGTATTAAGGTAATAAATAACAAATATTTGTAAATTTGAAAATGCGTCTTTTTGCGAAATGTTGAGAAATCAGGAGGTTATTATTTTTCATTTACAGCATAGAACAAATAAAAAATAAAAAAAAGAAAGGTTCTACTGGTTTTTAAGGCCCCATAAGGTAACACCCTCCTAGACAGGTTGGAGCATGTTGTTGATTGCTTTTGTCCTGGTTTTCACAGGCTGCAGATTTGATTGCTCTCACCTGCCTTCTAGAAAACTGTGCGTTGTTCTGCAAGACAGATGTGGAGCAAGGCAAATGGATGGCATGAATATTTATACTGGTTCAGCCAATCCCTTGCAGAGATGGCCCAGAGGATAGCTGGGAAGATGCTTACATAGTCTGAATTGCAGAACAGCATTCTCTGCCCTGTAAGGGATCACCACCTGTTTGGGGGGAACTACTTCTCTCCTCATGCTTTGCTGATTCAAGTTGCTGCTGGACAAGTTCTTGTTCTTTCAAGTTCTTTTGTGAAGTCACTTTGGATCTCTGCTCAATCATCCCATCAGAGGAGTTCTGGGGAGTGTTATTAGTCTGGTTAAACAAGATTTGAATCTTTTGCTCATATTTATCCCCCATCCCACACCATATATTATTTATACTCTTCTTTCTTTCTAGAATTATGTTTTGTTTGTTTATTACTGTATCCCCTTTGGTGTTGTTTATCTTTGGGGCACCCTCTATTCCTGCATCTGCTGTTCAGGATCATTATTGATAAATTATCCTTCAATGTGTACTATTAAGTGGGTAAATTTGGATTTAATCTGATTGTTGGGGCCCTTAGCTTTGGCCCCCTTTTGCCTGTTTGTCCCTCTGTGAGGCCTCCCTCCCTGGTTTCCTTCTTCCAAACCCCTCCCCCTCTCCCTGTTCCTCAGCCTTTTTTGGGGGTTTTCTTCTTTCCTTTGCACTCTGCTCCATGTATTTGTTCATATACACTATATTGTCAAAAGTATCGTAACACCTTCCGTTACACACATGACCTTTAATGGAATCCCAGTCTTAGTCCGTACTGTTCAATATTGAGTTGGCCCACCCTTTGTAGCTATAACAGCCTCTACTCTTCTGGGAAGGCTGTCCACAAGGTTTAGGAGTGTTTCTATAGGAATGTTTTGACCATTCTTCCATAAGTGCATTTGTTAGGTCAGGCACTGATTTTGGATGAGAAGGCCTGGCTTGCAGTCTCCGCTCTAATTAAATCCAACGGTGTTCTACCGGGTTGAGGTCAGAACTCCGTGCAGGTAAGTCAAGTTCCTCCACCCCAAACTCGCTTATCCAGGTCTTTATTGACCTCGATTTGTGGACTGGTGCGCAGTCATGTTGGAACAGAAGGGGCCATCCCCAAACTGTTCCCACAAAGTTGGGACCATGAAATTGTCCAAAATGTCTTGGTATGCTGATGTCTTAAGAGTTCCCTTCACTGGAACGAAGGGGCCAATCTCAAACCCTGAAAAACCACCCACACCATAATCCCCCCTACACCAAATGATTTGGACCAGTGCACAAAGCAATGTCCATAAAGACATGGATGAGCGAGTTTGGGGTGGAGGAACTTGACTGGCCTGCACAGAGTTCTGACCGCAACCTGGTAGAACACTTTTGGGATGAATTAGAGCGGAGATTAGGAACAAAGGCTTCTCGTCCAACATCATTGCATGGGTAAGGTGAGTATACCCGCGCTACTATGGAGTCTACTAAATCAATAATCGGAAGGTGCAGCAGCCACCATATTGGCCAAACACTACCCACAGTACAGTATAGAAATAATCAAGAGATGGTGTTGCGCTCCAAGAAAAGTAGAAATACCATGCTAGACAAATGAACTGTAACTATACATCAAGCGTGTATACAAGATAAAAATATAAATAGGTGAACCAGTGATGCAATAATGTGCAAAAGAAGCAAATAAAGTGACTGCAGTGTATAAATACTAAAAATCACAATAACTTTAACAGTAATCTAAATACATAAAAATGCAAAGTTGTGCACATAAAGGTGACTGTAGTGTATGAATAGTAATAAAAAATCACAGTATTAAAAACTCCCTGGTAAGTGGTAAATGAAGCTCCAAATAGGGGTTCAAAAGGTGCAAATGTAGCTCAGTCCGGAAGTATTGCAAACTTCCAGCCGAAAAGACAGGTGCAAAGTACAAATCAATAGGGTGCAAAAACATAGGTCAATAGAAGTGCAAATCTGGGAGCGATGCTAAATTACATCATAAGTGGCAAAGTGAATTTTAGGTGAATCTTCGGTGCAAATGACACCCGCAGGTGTAGTAGCTTTTTACCGTACAGCTGCAAGGTAAGCAGCATTCAGAGAAAACAGTGGGGTCACTTCTGGGGCAGAAGGGTGCTTTCCTATTCGTTCTTCCTGAGGGAGTTTCCAAAATGTGCAGTGCCTAAGGGGTTAAGGCTTCCTCCAGAGTCCAGATGAAGTCATGCGATGGTGACGATACGCGTTGGATACAGGACACCGGAAGTGAGGTTTACGGTGCGATACAAGTCTGGTTAACCTCTCCTTCAATGGCATAGGTCTGTCGTACTGGTAGGGGGCATACAATTACTTAAAGGACATTGTGAGCACTGATCTGGGGATTTTGTGCCTGTTAGCAGAGAACTGTTCCCTAGTTTAAAATAAAAGCCAGTAGTTATGGTGTAATATCCAGTGAGTGGAGACTGCTCTCAAAGATTCTCATCCCTGGCTTAACTGTTTTGGCTCCAGCACTTGGGACTGTGGCCTATTGGGATTGCCGGGATACACGGCTCCTCTCCTGAGAGGTACACACCAGTCCCCGCCTAGTTTATGATAGACTGTTTGCTAAGCCTGGGCTGAGTAGCTTCTTTCCTGAGAGATTTATACAGTAAGCCCTTTTCAGTGTCATTGTGGAAGAAATGTTCTTTTAACTTACAAGTCAAGTAGTTCCTCTCCTAAGGGGTACATACCTCTGGCCTCTAATAATCTTCCACAGTGGCTTTTGTTAGGAGTCTGGCAGAAGATATTTGACTCTGAAGTTAAGCTATAATGAAGAGCGTCCTGTTTGTGCACAATTTTGGAGTACCCCATACTATTACCTATCCCCTGCCCAAGTTGCCCAAAAAAAAAAAAAACAGAAACCCCTAGACCAGTGATGGCGAACCTTGGCACCCCAGATGTTTTGGAACTACATTTCCCATGATGCTCCTGCACTCTGCAGGGTAACTGAGCTCCACGGTTCACCATCACTGCCCTAGACTGTTCATTGAGCCAATTGGAGTGACTGTTGCTGTTTGCCTGGCTGCCTTTGCACTACTTGGAAAATAACCTGGGCAATATACCAGCTGCTCCTACGCAGCTGAGCGCTACACAATAGTTGCAGAAAGGTTTATCACTAAAAACATTAAACTCCTTATTAGCACACATACTGTAAGCACTATATAACATAAAATGCCTGCTAAATTCCTACCAAGGCCTCATTCACATGGGGTGTACTAAAGCATATGCCCGTGGAGGGCCATTTTTACCCAGACAGGGGTGCATGGGTGTTCTGTGCATCCTGTGCAGGCAGCCCCTTTCATGTCAATTGGGAAGCCGCGAATGCAAGGACAGAGCCGCTGCTGCCAATCTGACATCCATGCGGGTGTAGGTGCTTGGCCCCAAATGCAGGCAGTATCAGTTCAGGGACATGCACCCACATGGATGTCACGTTTGAAGCAGTGTCCATGCAGCTTCTGCATCCCAGTTGACATGAATGGAGCTGCCTGTGTAGGGATGGAACACCTGTGCACTCCCATGCAGCCGATGTGTCCCAATTGACATCACTGGGACTGCCTGCATGGGGATAAATTGGAAAACCTGTGCATCCCTTCTGCGGTAAACATGGCCTCACTGTAGTATGCCCCGTGTCTAGGAGGCCTTACTATGGTTTTAATTTTTTTTATTTAACAGGTACAATTTTTTTGGGGGGCTTTACAAAGATATCAGGGGTCTAGACCCCCAATGTCTTTTGAAACAGTCCCTTTCTCTGCAGCACTGTAGATGTGAATGGAAGTCACTGTATAGAGACTCCTATTCATTCAGGATTTGAAGCATAGTAAACAAAATTGACTATGCTTCTGTGATAAATGAACACAGGATCAATCAATCACTGTTAATTCTGGAAATGGGGGGGGGGGCTGGTAATCACATTTGTACCAACCCCCCTCCATTTTGACTTCCACGTGTGCCCCAGCAGTAGCTGCAGCCAGTGGGGGGGGGGGGGAGAAGACTAGCGCTACAGAGAGGGTGCCAGGGATTGGTGAGTGGGGGGGTCCACTACGGGGAGAATCGTAGAAGTATTTATATGGATATTTAAGGATTGAGGAGACGTGGGGGCCGGAATGTAGTTTGCTATAGTGAAAAAAAAAAAAAAATACAATAAGCTTATTAAATGCCTGTCATTTAGCAAGCATCTAGGCAAATCATTAAGTATTTTAGTTAATCCCCATTTTGCTTCACCAGGCTAATCACTGCAAGTGAGATCTCTATAAACTGATTTAGTTGTGGTAAAATAGCTACAATTTTTAAAATTTCAGCATTGTTGGAGACAGCGACTTTTTGCAGATAGTAGAAATCTTTAATCGAAAACTGGTGTAGATCTTTACAGATGAAGATCAGATATGTAAAGAAATAAAATTAAACTCATAGCATGTCTAGCACTGTTAATTAAGTGTTGGTGACACCCTAACATATCATCATTTTTGGGGGGGGGGAAGCAGGTACCCCGTTTTACAGGCACCCGGCTCCAGGGGCGTAACTAGAAATCACAGGGCCCCATAGCAAAATGTTGTATGGGCCCCCCCCCCCACACACAAAAAAATGGCGGGGCTTAAATTAAATAGTGGGCGTGGTTTAAAGGGCGGGGCTCAAAGGGTGTGTGGTTTGAGTCTGAGAAGGAAGAAAGAAAGAAAGAAAGAAAGAAAGAAAGAAAGAGAGCCCAGATCCTACACCACAATAGCAATATATGTATTCCAGAAAGTTTAATCAACAGATAAAGATACTCCAAACACCTGGTGTTAGCGCTTCAATAATCCTCACCTGTGCCCAATGCAGCGTGGTCTGCCCATGCCCAATACTGCCTCACCTGTGCCCACTTGCGCCCAATGCAGCGTGGTCTGTGCCCAATACAGCATGTCCAGTGCCCAATGCAGCCTCACCTGTGCGCAATACTGCCTCACCTGTGCCCACTTGTGCCCAATGCAGCGTGTCCAGTGCCCAATGCAACCTCACCTGTGCCCAATGCAGTGTGGCCTGTGCCCAATGCAGCATGTGCAGTGCCCAATGTAGCCTCACCTGTGCCCAATGCAGCGTGGCCTGCCCATGCCCAATGCAGCCTCACCTGTGCCCAATGCAGCCTCACCTGTGCCCAATGCAGCGTGACCCGTGCCCAATGCAGCCTCACCCAATGCAGCCTCACCCGTGCCCAATGCAGCCTCACCTGTGCCCAATGCAGCGTGGCCTGTGCCCAATGCAGCCTCACCTGCCTGTGCCCAATGCAGCATGTTCAGTGCCCAATGCAGCCTCACCTGTGCCCAATGCAGCGTGGCCTGCCCATGCCCAATACAGCCTCACCCGTGCCCAATGCAGCCTCACCCGTGCCCAATGCAGCCTCACCTGCCTGTGCCCAATGCAGCCTCACCTTTGCCCAATGCAGCGTGGCCTGCCTATGCCCAATGCAGCCTGACCCGTGCCCAATGCAGCCTGACCCGTGCCCAATGCAGCCTGACCGTGCCCAATGCAGCCTGACCCGCCTGTGCCCAATGCAGCCTCACCTTTGCCCAATGCAGCGCAGCCTGCCTATGCCCAATGCAGCCTGACCCGTGCCCAATGCCGCCTGACCCGTGCCCAATGCAGCCTCACCTGCCTGTGCCCAATGCAGCCTCACCTTTGCCCAATGCAGCGCGGCCTGCCTATGCCCAATGCAGCCTGACCCGTGCCCAATGCAGCCTGACCCGTGCCCAATGCAGCCTCCCCCGTGCCCAATGCAGCCTCACCTGCCTGTGCCCAATGCAGCCTCACCTTTGCCCAATGCAGCGCGGCCTGCCTATGCCCAATGCAGCCTGACCCGTGCCCAATGCAGCCTCACCTGCCTGTGCCCAATGCAGCCTCACCTTTGCCCAATGCAGCGCGGCCTGCCTATGCCCAATGCAGCCTGACCCGTGCCCAATGCAGCCTGACCCGTGCCCAATGCAGCCTGACCCGTGCCCAATGCAGCCTCCCCCGTGCCCAATGCAGCCTCCCCCGTGCCCAATGCAGCCTCACCTGCCTGTGCCCAATGCAGCCTCACCTTTGCCCAATGCAGCACGGCCTGCCTATGCCCAATGCAGCCTGACCCGTGCCCAATGCAGCATGACCAGTGCCCAATGCAGCCTCCCCCGTGCCCAATGCAGCCTCCCCCGTGCCCAATGCAGCCTCACCGTGCCCAATGCAGCCTCACCGTGCCCAATGCAGCCTCCCCGTGCCCAATGCAGCCTCCCCCGTGCCCAATGCAGCCTCACCTGTGCAGTGGTAGAGATGAGCCAGACTGCAGCAGCCCTCAAAGGGCGAGCGTGGGGCTGTCTCAGAGTGGGGGGGGGGTGAGCACCGCCCGCACGGCCCCCCAGCCAGGGGAAGTGAGGAGAGGAAGAGGCGCGCTGTCCAGCAGCGCGCTGTAATAGCTTGCATTTGAATGTCCTGTGTTCCCGGGGCTCACCGTCACATAGCCCCACCTCTTGGCCCGGCGCCTTTGATGACGACACATGTCCCGCATTGGACCGGCGTTTTGTCTATCAAAAGCGTCGGGCCAAGAGGTGGGGCTATGTGGCGGTGAGCCCCGGGAACACACAGGACATTCAAATAAAAGCTATTACAGCGCGCTGCGCGCCTCTTCCTCTCCTCACTTCCCCTGGCTGGGGGACCGTGCGGTCAGAGCTCCCCCCCCCCGGGCCCCCGGCAGTATGCATTCATCTTCCTCCCCACGGGCCCCATAGCGGCTGCGGGGCCCCATAGCGGCCGCGTGTGTCGCTATGGCGGTAGTTCCGCCACTGCCCGGCTCCCACTTCACCCTAGTGCTGGAAGGAAGATCTCCTCTCCCCCCTCCCTGCAATCTTCTGGGACACATCACAGGTACAGAATAGCACGTGCCCAGCTGTGAAGCGACAGCCAGGCACCCACAGTTACAATGCCTGCTCTGGGGGGGGGGGGGCTTTATGCACCCACAATCGCTAGTTCATGGGACAGGCGAGTCATTAAAAGTCAGCAGCTACATGTTTTGTAGCTGCTGACTTTAATGGGAACTCCGATTTAATCAAAAAATTGTGCAGATTGTTAAAAATCAGATATGCAAAATAAAAAAAATAAAACACACACACATCTAGATCCAGCAATTACATGTGCTCAGACTAGAAAGTAAAGACACACTGAAAAGAGGATTGCCTAGGTATTCCTTTACCACAAACACTCCATTGATTTTCATGCAACATGAGCTCCCAATGTTTCCCTATGAGAGCCGTCTTAACTGGTCCAACACAAGTGGGACTGACTTTGAAAATGCTCCCTGCACTACTTTTGACTTCAGTGATAGTCAATGGGCTGAAGTGGGATCGTGGTCTTAACTGATCTGACTTTGGCATGCGACTTGAGCTCTGATCTTGAAGGGGAACCCCACGCCAAAGTTTAAAATGAAGGGGGAACCCATGCCAACATTAAAGGGCCTGGAATGGATTTTAAGGAGAAACCCTGCTCCAATAACTGCATGGGGTTCCCCCCATATCTGAGCATGCAGCCCTGCAGATCAGTAAAGGGGGGACAAGTGGGGGCCCCCCAAACCATACCAGGTTACATTCCCTCAACATGGGGTGCTTTGGGGCCCCTGCACCCCCCACAGCAACTTGTGCTCACCCCTTTTCCCAGGCTGCATGCTCGAAAAAGGGTCTGGTTTTGGGGTGGAACCCCATGCTGTTTTTTTTGGTTTGTTTCTTTTCAATTTGGTGAGGAGTTCCCCAAAACACCCCTCACCCCCCCAAACAATTCATACCAGACAAAGTGCCTGGTATTGTCAGGATCAAAGAGCACCCCCGTTCATTGAAGTTGGACAGTAAGTCGCCAGGCAAAGTCAGATAATCGTACAACTGTGAACCTAACCTAACAAGCCAGAAGAGTACAGACACCTTCCAAATGACCTTTTTTTTTTTTTTTTTTTTTTTTTTTTTAATGAAACATTCTGAGGGAATTAGTAAGAGTTTGAAGTTGTAATTTTTTCCCCCCACAATTTTTTGCAAAAAGTTAGATTTTTGCACAAAATTGTCATTAACCACTTCCCGACTGCCCCATGTACATATACGTCAACAGAATGGCACGGACAGGCAAAACCACGTACCTGTACGTGCCATTCTTCAGGCGGTTGGGGGGTCCAATCGGACCCCCCTCCGCCGGCGGGGACGGTCGGGATCGCTTCAGGAGCGATCCGGGAAGAGGGGACGGCCAGTGGTTTCTGGCCACCCCCTCGCGATCGCTCCTGGCGAATCAGATGCTCCGTTGCCTGTGTAATTGTAAACACAGGCAACGGGAAGTGATGTCACGCTCCTCGTGCCGGTCTTTCTGACCGGGACGCCGAGCTGTGAAGACATCAGGTTAGTGCACCAACACTACAGTGACACCAGGCACACATAGGCACATATTCCACCCCCCTGTCACCCCCTGATCACCCCCCAGATCACCCCCTGCCCCCCCAGTCACAGTGTCACTGATTGCAGTGATCATTTATTTACTGATCACTGCATTTAGTGTTAGTTGTGACTGCAATAACTGTCAGGGCAGTTAGTTTTAGGCCCCTTTAGGTCCAAGGTAGCCCCCTACCCCCCCTAATAAAGGTTTAACCCCTTGATTGCCCCCCAATTAACCCTTTCACCCCCTTTTGCCAGTGTCACTAAGCGATCGTTTTTTTTCTGATCGCTGCATTAGTGTCACTGGTGCCGCTAGGTAGCCAGTTTTTTTTTTAGGTAACCGCCAGGTTTATATAGGTTTATAGGTCAGGTACCCCATATTACAACCTAAATAAAGGTTTTAACCCCTTGATTGCCCCTAGAGTTAACTCTTTCACCAGTGATCACCGTATAAGTATCACTGGTGACGCTGGTTAGCCAGTTAGTTATTTAGTTATTTAGGTTCTCCGTCAGGTTTTTATATAGCTTCAGGTACCCCCATATATTACCTAATAAAGGTTTTAACCCCCTGATTGCCCCTAGTTAACCCTTTCACCAGTGATCACCGTATAACTGTTACGGGTGACACTGGTTAGTTAGTTTGTTTTTTATACTGTCAGGGCACCCGCCATTTATTACCCAATAACGGTTTAACCCCTGATCGCCCGGCGGGTGATATCAATTAGGTTTTAGGGTCAAATAAGGTCTGCGTCGCCCCAGGTTAGTGCCAGTACCGCAAACACCCACGCGCAAAGCATACACCTCCCTTAGTGGTATAGTATCTGAACAGATCAATATCTGATCTGATCAGATCTATACTAGCGTCCCAGCAGTTTAGGGTTCCAAAAAACGCATTGTTAGCGGGATCAGCCCAGATACCTGCTAGCACCTGCGTTTTCCCCCTCCGCCCAGCCCAGCCCAGCCCACCCAAGTGCAGTATTGATCGATCACTGTCACTTACAAAACACTAAGCACACATAACTGCAGCGTTCGCAGAGTCAGGCCTGATCCCTGCGATCGCTAACAGTTTTTCTGGTAGCGTTTTGATTCAGTCGCCAGCAGCCTAGGAGCTTTTTTACCTGTGAATCTCACTAGTGTACTACTAAATTTAGAGCCCAAAATGGCAAATCGCAAGTACACTAGTGAACAGGCCTACTTGTTTCTGAGTATGACAGATAGTGAAGAGGAGGTCACTCATCTGTCAGAATCAGGCTCAGAATACGATCCAGTAGACGACAGCGGCTCCATGACAGATAGCTCTGGCGACAGAGGTGAGGTCCCTGCTAAGGTCAGGCGTACCCGATCCCGATCTTCTGCTGTTGTTGAGGTGCAGGAACCGCAGGTCTCTCGTATGGAGCAGAGAAGTACTAGCGCCGCTATTCCTTCTGGTGAACTGGCAAGCACCAGCGGCCTAGTACACCCTGGAAGTAGTCAAACCAGCACTGCAGTATCACGTGGTGACGTGGCGAGTCCCATAAGTGCAGTTCAAGCTGGCGAGGTGGCAAGTACAAGTAGTGTCCCGCTGCCACCAAGAAGAAGACAAAGGCAGGCCTGTCGATCACATAGTGTCCTTCCTGCAGAATTCGCCAATCCTGATTGGGTGCCCACCACTTATGCAGAACCCGTACTTCCCCCATTCACTGGCCAACCCGGTATTCAGGTGGAAACAGCTGATTTTAAGCCATCCGATTTTTTATCGCTGTTTTCCACGGAAGATCTCTATAGATCTATTGTGGACCAAAGTAATATATACGCTGGTCAATACATCGCCGCTAATCCCCAGTTGCCTTCCCTTGCCAGAGATTGGAAACCAATTACGGTTTCCGAATTTAAGTCCTTTCTGGGCCTTTCCCTCAACATGGGCATGCATAAATTCCCGATTCTGAGGACTTATTGGTCCACCCTCGCAGTCCACCATATGCCCATGTTCTCTCGCTCCATGTCCAGGGCACGATACGAACAGATCTTGCGGTTCATGCACTTCAGTGACAATGAACTCTGTCGTCCTCGTGGAGACCCTGAATTTGATCGGCTCTACAAAATTCGGCCCCTCATAAACCACTTCAACCATCGTTTTGCAGCCTTGTTTACTCCCAATCAAGTTGTCTGCGTTGACGAGTCCCTGATTAAGTTTTCTGGCCGCTTGTCTTTCAAACAGTACCTTCCCAGCAAGCGTGCCAGATACGGGGTCAAGCTCTACAAGCTCTGTGACAGGGCAACAGGCTATACGTTGAGCTTTTCGGTTTATGAGGGAAAAGATACTTACGTAGAGCCGGAGAACTGTCCAGATTACATAGGGAGCGCTGGCAAGATAGTGAGGAACTTGGTGTCACCCTTATTCGGAAAGGGGTACCACTTGTACGTGGACAATTATTACACGAGCGTGCCACTGTTTAGTCATTTGTTTGATCAGCAGATTGGCGCATGTGGCACCGTGCGACCTAACCGCCGGGGCTTTCCCCAGCGGCTTGTAGATTCCCCTCTTAGGCTGGGGGAGAGAGCCTGCTTGAAGTGTAATAATTTTCTCACTGTGAAGTGGAGGGATAATAAGAATGTTTTCTTTCTTACCTCCCTTCATGCAGACACGACAGTCCAAATTCGTACGGCGGCTGGTGTTTTGACGAAACCCCTCTGTGTCCACGAGTATAACCTTAATATGGGAGGGGTGGACCTCAACGACCAGTTGTTGGCGCCGTACCTAGTTGCCCGTAAGGCTAGACGCTGGTACAAAAAAGTGTCTATTTATTTGTTCCAATTGGCTTTTCTGAATGCTCATGTGCTATACGGAGCTTCAGGCGGGACTTTACCCTTCCTTGAATTCCAGTAAGAGGTTCTCACAGCCCTTCTGTTTCCAGACGGTTCTGCACCTCACCATTCCCTACCAAATGCAGTAAGCCGGCTGTATGAGAGGCATTTTCCTTATGTCCTCCCGAGTACCCCTACCCAACGAGCCCCCCAAAAAAGATGTTGTGTCTGTACCAAGCGCGGATCAAGGCGTGACACCCGTTATTATTGTCCACGCTGTCCTGACAATCCTGGTCTCTGCGTTGGTGAATGTTTTGAACGCTACCACTCACTAGTGAGGTATTAGCATAGGGTACAGCATTTCACAGGCTAGGATACACTTTCACAGGGTCTCAAGAATACCATTGCATTTTGAGACCCGACCCTTACAGTTAAAATTATAGTTATAGTTTAAAAAAAAAAAAAATAAAAAAAAAGTGTAAAAAATAAAAAAAAAAAACAAAAAAAAAAAACCCCCCCAAAAAAATATAAAATAAAAAACCAAAAATAGTTGTCGTTTTATTGTTCTCTCTCTCTATTGTTGCTCTTTTTTACTCTATTCTGCTATGTTTTATCATGCTTGCTTTTCAGGTATGTAATTTTGTTTACTGCGTTTTATTGTTAACCATTTTTTGGTTTTCAGGTGCGCCATTCAGTTGCAGCGCGGATTTATTTATCTTGACAGCAACAGCGTTTGCTCCCACGATAAATAAAGCCGCGACTCCAACGCTGTAGGAGGTGATTTCACCACCACAGTTAAAAAAAAGAGCATATATGCCGAAGCATGGGGGCAGCAGAGGGCGGAGGAGCGATTTTGCTCCTAATGCCACGTACATACGGTCGAAATTCCGACGGAGGCTTGCCCTGGAAAAGTCCGACCATGTGTACGTGGCATAACTTTTTTGCAGGAGGCTGCCCCCATGCTTCGGCATATATAAATGGTGCATGTATGCCCATCATTAGAAGTGGGTGGATGAAGGGAGGTATTCTAATGGTGGGCATACCCACCAATCAATCTCTTCTTTTTTTGTTCAGCTAAGAGGCTGCATTAAAAAAAAAAAAAAAAAAAAAAATTACAATATATGTCCAGTATGTTGCTGGACTTTTTTTTTTTAACATAAACTTTATTTATTTTTACGTCAGCTTGTAGAGGGGTAATGCATCGTTAATTAGCTTCATCCATATCTGTTTAGTGGGGGGTTGGGTTTGGTTCCAGGACAAAAGAATGGCTTTCCTGGCGTAGTAGGATGCGTAAAAGACAAAGAGCTTCCTCTTTTGGGGAGCTTCAAGGAAGTCGCAGACCCCCAACAGGAGGGGAATGGGGCTGTAGGGGACCCTAATTTTCCCTATGGAGTTAATATCTGCCAACACTTCTCTCCAGAATACCTCTATTCGGGGACAAGACCAGACCACATGGAAAAAGCCTGCGTCATCCTGTCCACATCTGGGCACACCGCTGAGCGACCAGGATAGATCCTTGCCAGGCGAGCGGGTGAGTATTGAGTACGGTGCAGGAATTTCAGCTGTGCGAACCTATCCCTAGCGGAAATCATTAGTGGCAGGTATTGCTGAATACCCTCCTCCCAGTCATCGTCAGCCAGTTCGGGGATATCTGCCTGCCAGCTATTATATAACTGTGTTACTTTAGAGGTGTCCATAGTTGCCAGCATGTTGTAGAGTGTAGAGAGCGTGCCCCCTTTTTCAGCGGATCTCAGACTAGACTCTAAAGTCGACATCTGCAGCGTTATCGCCCGAGGGAATTGAGTTTGGTATGCATGGCGCAGCTGTAGAAACCTAAAGAACATATGTTGCTGGACTTTGAATGGTTATACCAGAATGATGCCTGCAGGTTTAGGTATCATTCTTTTCAGCCAGTGATCGGCTTTCATGTAAAAGCAATTCTAGCGAGTAATTAGCCTCTAGACTGCTTTTACAAGCAGTGGGAGGGAATGTCCCCCTTCCCGGATATAAACTGCGCCATTGGGAAATTGGGAAAGCATTTTATCACACCGATCTTGGTGTGGTCAGATGCTTTGAGGGCAGAGGAAAGATCTAGGGTCTAATAGACCCCAATTTTTTCAAAAAGAGTACCTGTCACTGCCTATTGCTATCATAGGGGATATTTACATTCCCTGCTTTAACAATAAAAATGATAACTAAGAAAGAAAAAAAAAAAATAAAAAAAAAAAAAAAAAAACACCCCCTGCCCCCCCTTCTCTTGCGCAAAGGCGAACACAAGCGTTGGTCTGGCGTCATATGTAAACAGCAATTGCACCATGCATGTGAGGTATCACCGCGAAGGTTAGATCGAGGGCAGTAATTTTATCAGTAGACCTCCTCCGTGAATCTAATGTGGTAACCTGTAAAGGATTTTAAAAATGTATGTAGTTTGTCGCCACTGCGTGTTTGTGAGCAATTTTAAAGCATGTCGTGTTTGGTATCCATGTACTCGGCCTAAGATCATTTTTTATTTCATCAAAAATTTGAGCAATAGTGTGTTTAAGTGCATTAAAATTTAAAAAAATAAAGATTTTTTCCACAAAAAATGTGTTTGAAAAATCGCTGCGCAAATACTGTGTGGGAAAAAAAAATGCAACACCCACCATTTTAATCTGTAGGGCCTTTGCTTTAACAATATATATATATATATATATATATAGTGTTTGGGGGTTTAACGTAATTTTCTTGCAAAAAAAAACCTTAGTTAGACTTACCGGTGACGGTATTTCTACGAGCCTTTCAGGACAGCACCTTGGAGAGAGCGCAGCTCCGCCTTTACCCAGGAAACACTGCGTGACAACGCCCCTTTTTAAGATCAGCTGCTTCCACCATGCCTTCAGTTGTTATCGAGAAATCCTCCGACATGCTGGAAAATATAAGCAGACAGTTACCATGCCCTATAATTATACATTATACATCATAACCTAGGGAGGGAAGTAGGCTGCTGTCCTGAAAGGCTCGTAGAAATACCGTCACCGGTAAGTCTAACTAAGGTTTTCTCTCTTCGCCTTTCAGGACAGCACCTTGGAGAGGATAATCAAGAAACTTACTTCAGGGTGGGACCACTGCCTGCAAAACCTTTTTCCCGAAGGATTGGTCTGAGGCTGAGAGCAGATCCATGCGGCAATGCTTTATAAAAGTTTGAGAAACTGGACCATATGGCAGCCTTACAAATTTGCTCAGGCGATGCTCCGGCCTTTTCTGTCCATGATGCCACTACTGCTCTGGTCGAATGGGGCAAGATTCCTTCTGGAGGCTCCAAACCTAGAGAGGCGTATGCTCCTTTAATAACTGGCTTTAGCCATCCTCCAAGGATGTTTTTGGAAGCTTTACATCCCTTGTGAGCGCCCTCCATTATAACAAAGGGTGAGAATGGTTTTCTAAAGTCCCTTGTTATCTCCAGATACTTAGGAAGATCTCTCCTGACATCCAGGGTATGGAAGGCTTCTTCTCCTGGCCCCGACGGTGAGGGGCAAAATGTAGGGAGAATAAACTCCTGTGCCCGGTGAAAATGCAGGGCTCACCTTCAGTAGAAAGGCTGGATCTGTTTTTAGGACTACCCTATCTGGTAAGCATCTCATGAAGGGCTCCTTAATTGATAGAGCTTGTAACTCGCTGCCTCTACAGGCTGATGTTACTGCCACCAACAACACAGTTTTAAACGTTAAAAACTTAAGTGATGATCCTTCTATGGGTTCAAACGGAAGCTTTGTTAGCCCTTGAAGAACCAAAGATAAATCCCATTTGGAAAAAATAACCACAGATCTAGGCTTTACTTTAGCCATAGCTCTGAAAAAACGAATTATCAGGGGCTCCCTTACCAGGGTTCTTTCAAAAAACCTAATAAAGTCGCTACATGCGTCTTGAGCGTACTAGCTACTAGGTCTTTCTCCAATCCTTCTTGAAGGATTTCTATAACTGAAATTGTACTAGACAAACTAAAGTCCTCTCTGGAACACCATGTATTATATACTTTCCAGACCTTAAAATAAATGTCTGTCACCTTCTTCCTACTTGCAAGAAGGATAGAGATGAGTTTTATATTATAGGCCCTTTTGTCTTAGGATTTGTTCTTCAGAAACCAAGCTGTCGGGTTGAGAAACGTTGGATCTGGATGAAAAAACTTGCCCTGACTCAGTAGATCTGACCTGTTAGGTAACTTCCAAGGAGGTTTTACTGAGCGGTTCATTAGGGTTGCAAACCACGGTTTCTTTGGCCAACAAGGAGCTATCAGAATTAGTTCCGTGGATTCCAGTCTGAATTTGGCTAATACCCTTGGAATCAGTGAAAATGGGGGAAAGCATAGGACAGATAGAAATCCCATCTGTGGGCCAGAGCATCTATCCCCAGAGCTTGATCTGTTCTCTGGGGGGAGAAAAACACTGGTATTTTTGCATTTTCTTGTTTTGCCACCAGGTCCACCTGAGGACCACCCCACCTCTTGGCTATTGTCTCGAATAGATCCTGATTCAGAGACCACTCTGCTGCTCTTAATTTTTCTCCTGCTGAGGAGACCTGCCAAGGCGTTTTCCGTCCCTTTTAAGTGGAACTGCCGATAGGGAGACCAAATTGTTCTCTGCCCATCTCAGTATTTGGCAGGTTAACTCCAACAAAGTTCTGCTTTTTGTGCCACCCTGTTTTGTTAGGTATAACACTGCAGTCATATTGTCCGACCAAATCTGGACATGCTGACTTCTTAGAAGTTCCTGGAAGGACAGAAGACTCAGATGAAATAGCCTTAAACTCTCTCCGGTTTAATGACCTACTCGCTTCTGGCTTGGACCAACCCCCCTGGAATAGTTTGTTCTTCCAGGTGGGCCCCCCCCCCCCTGCGCTGGCATCTGTAGTCAGCCTTTGGGTTACTGGGAGGACCAGTGGAGACCTTTTGAGATGTTTCTCTGGTTCCTCCATCACCAGAGTCATCTTTTTGCTCTTACCCCTATGACGAACTTTTCCTCCAGAGATTTCTGGAAAGACCAATTTGTCAACATGTCCGCCTGCAGCGGACGAGCATGCAGTCTGGCCCGCTGTACTGCAGGGATTGCTGCTGTCAGAAGACCCAGAGCCGACATGGCTTGCCATACTGAGAACCTTGAATTGGACTGAAGTGCCTTCAGAGCTGTTTCTATTCTTTCTTGGGGTAGACCCATCTTCTGATCCAGTGAGTCTATTTCGTACCCCAGAAACCTTACTCTTTGGGCAGGCTTTACGTTGGACTTCTGAATATTGAGAAGCCAACCCAAGCCTCTTATATGTGCTTGAGTCACTTGAAGATTGACTTCCACCTGACTTTGAGTCGGCGAAAAATAGCAGATCGCCCAAGTAGAGCACTATTGGGACCCCTTTCAGTTTCAGGGGTTCCAATGCTTCTGCCATCACTTTCGTGAATACTCTGGGTGAGAAGGAGAGACGGAATGGCAGGGCTCTGAACTGTAGATGCCAGATCTCCCCCTTTCCCAGATTGACTGCGAGGCGCAGAAATTTCTGGGACTGGGGTGCTATTGGGATATGGAGCTATGCATCTCTCCAATCGATGGAGGCCATGTGACACCTGGGGGTCAGCAAGTTCTTCACCGAAAAAATCGTGTCCATCCTGAATTTTTTTGTACTTTATGGACCGATTCAACAGCTTTAAGTTGAGGATCAGGCAGAACTTTCCCGATGGTTTCTTTACCCAGAATATATGGGACTAAAACCCTTTTCCTTCTTGCCCCTCTGGGACCTGAGAGATGACATTCTGTTGCATCAGCTCTAGAAGAAGGGACTTCATAACCAGAGCCTTCTCCTGATCCCTCGGCAAGTTTGTTATGTAGAACCGATTTGGGGGGTCTTCTAAAAACTCTAGATGGTAACCCTGCTGGATTATCCCTAGAACAAATGGACTTCTTGCTGTTTCTTCCCAACTAAACCAGAAGTCCTGAAGCCTCCCGCCTACTGGGAGCTGGTCATTTCCTCTCTGAGGATTCCAATTTTCTTTGTTTGGTCCTTTTTCTGAGGAAAAGCTTCCTATTTGTCTGCTGTCCTATCAAGTACAGCCTTCTAATTCTGGACCAAACAACAAATCCCCTGAAAAGGGAATTTCACACAGTTTCGCTTTAGAGGCTGAATCCCCTGACCAGGTTTTAAGCCAGAGGGCTCTCCTTGCGGAATTGACCAGTGCTGATGACCTGGCAGACATTTTGATGGACTCTGCCTAGGCATCAGTCATAAATTTGACGGCTTTTAATAGAGTAGGGAAGGACTCTAATAATTCTTTCCTGGAGGTACCTGCCACCACCTGATTTTTGAGTTGGTTTGACCAGCATTCCAAAATTCTGGCCACCACTGTGGCTGCCATTGCAGGTTTCAGATTGGCTAAAGAAGAGTCCATGCTTTCTTCAGTAGCCCATCTGCTTTTTTGTCCATAGCGACTTTGAGAATTCCCCTATCCTCAAAGGCTAAGCCCGTCTTTCTGTACACTTGAGAGAAGGCAGTATCTATCCAAACACACTCCCCATTCTCCTCAAAAGGGAACCTCCTTTTAAGGGCTTTAGAGAAGAACTGTCCATTCTCTGTCCTTCCACTCCTTTAATGGAGTCTGTTAACACTTTGTGTACAGGAAAGACTATGCTTGACCTCCTCCAGCCCCTGGTACATTTTGTCATGTACTGACAGCTGAATTTTTTCTTCCTGGATCTCCAGTGTAGTATAAATTGCCTTGAGTAAATCATCAACTTCCTCAAGTGACAGTTTATATCTAGAAGCCTTGGCTTCTTCATCCTCTTCCTCAACATCAGAATCAAACGCTGAGGGAGGAATACTTTCCCTTTCTTCCTCAGACTCACTTTCAACTTGCACAGAAGTGGACGGAGGGAGACTGGATTGAGAACTCTGTTCTTGGCTGGAACTCTGACCACGTTTTTTCACAAGGGAGCGTACTGTCCCTAGGGCCTCTGCTATTTTTTCTCACTGAAGACAGGAGTTCCTTGCACCCCTGTGAGGACTCCTCCTTCACTAAACCCGCAATGCAAGATCTGCACAGGGGTTTAGGCCAAGAGTCCCTTAAAGGATTTTTACATGAGGGGCATTTTCTTGAAGTTCTCTCTGACTTAGCAGTAGCTTTCTGACACGACAGAAATAAAGAACCCGCAGGTCCTCTTTAACTGCAGCCACTAAAGAGTACAACAAATAGACCCCAACGCCAAACACCCTAAGTGCCCAGAGTCTCAATCCCTGCTGAACTGCTAATGGACCTTTACACCAAAGCAGACAGCTGCAGGTTTAACTTAATACATGAACAAAAAACACCCAGTGATGTAAAGGAAAGAGGTCCCTCTGTACCTCTCCTACCTGGGACTGGCCGGGAGCCTGGGCGCCTGCATCCGCCATAGCTGCTGAAGATTCGTCCTCCATTTCGATCGTAGCAGCCGCCGTCCGCGCGCTTTGCATGGCTTTCCGACCGTGCCAAACAAACGGAAGTCCCGGCCAGAGGACCTGCCCGTTCCTCCTGCGTTCCAGCAGCTGGAACCAATTGCTGCTACGCCCTGCCGGAGGCCTTCACCCACCGGAACTGGCGTCCCCCGCCGTCCGGGATTCGGCGCCGCCATGCTGAGGCCTGGCATGGAACGCTCGTTTCTGAGCACAACCGCGGCCCCCCGAACGCACGGGCGATCAACCTCCGGCAGTCCATTACTCCTGTGAGCCGACGAAGGAAGGGAACACCTAACCCATCGTTCGGGAAGGTGCTGGGCTGGTCTTTGCGAACGTAAGCATGAGGCACTGCCAAAACCCTCGTTTTTTTCCTTAAAGAGAGCGCAGCACCCCTGGTTCCCCAGCAGTGTTCCACCATGGCGGAGGAAACACTAAAACTGAAGGCATGGTGGAAGCAGCTGATCTTAAAAAGGGGCGTTGTCACGCAGTGTTTCCTGGGTAAAGGCGGAGCTGCGCTCTCTCCAAGGTGCTGTCCTGAAAGGCGAAGAGAGAAAAATATGTTTTCATGTAAACAAAAAGGGCTTTATCTTCAAGTGGTTAGAAGAGTGGGTGATGTGTGACATAAGCTTCTAAATGTTGTGCATAAAATGCCAGGACAGTTCAAACCCCCCCCCCCCCCCCAAATGACCCCATTTTGGAAAGTAGACACCCCAAGCTATTTGCTGAGAGCAATCTTGAGCCCATTAAATATTTTTTTTTTTTTTTGGTCCCAAGAGATTGAATAATGAAAAAAAATAAAAAAAAAAAAAAAAAATTATAATAAGTTGTCACTAAATGATATATTGCTCAAACATGCCATGGGCATATATGTGGAAATACACCCCAAAATACATTGTTGCTTCTCCTGAGTACGGGGATACCACATGTGTGGGACTTTTTGGGAGCCTAGCCGCGTACAGGACCCCAAAAAACCAAGCACCGCCTTCAGGATTTCTAAGGGTGCAAATTTTTGATTTCACTCCTCACTATCTTTGCACCCTTAGAAATCCTGAAGGCGGTGCTTGGGTTTCGGGGACCCGTACGCGGCTAGGCTCCCAAAAAGTCCCACACATGTGGTATCCCCATACTCAGGAGAAACAGCAAAATGTATTTTGGGGTGCAATTCCACATATAACCATGGCATGTGTGAGCAATCATTTAGTGACAACTTTTTGAATACATTTTTTTTTTTGTCTTTATTCAATCACTTGGGACAAAAAAATAAATAAAAAAAAAAAAAAAACCAATGGGCTCAACATGCCTCTCAGCAAATAGCTTGGGGTGTCTACCTTCCAAAATGGGGTCATTTTGGGGGGGGGGGTTTTGTACTTCCCCTGCCATTTTAGCACCTCAAGAAATGATAGGCAGTCATAAATTAAAAGCGGTGTAAATTCCAGAAAATGTACTCTAGTTTGTAGACGCTATAACTTTTGCGCAAACCAATAAATATAGGCTTATTGGCATTTTTTTTTTACTAAAGACATGTGGCTGAATACATTTTGGCCCAAATGTTTGACTAAAATTGAGTTTATTGGATTTTTCTAATAACAAAAAAAGTAGAAAATTTTTTTTTTTTTCTTCAAAATTTGCGGTCTTTTTCAGTTTATAGCGCAAAAAATAAAAATCACAGAGGCAATCAAATACCATCAAAAGAAAGCTCTATTTGTGGGAAGAAAAGGACGCAAATTGTTTGGTTACAACATTGCATGACTGCGCAATTACCAGTTAAAGCAGTGCAGTGCGAAATTGAAAAAAGACCTCTGGTCCTTTGGCTGCCAATTGGTCCGGGGCTGAAGTGGTTAACAGGTTATTTCTCACACACGAACACCCAACACATTACTACTCCCGAGTATGGAGCTACCACGTGAGACTTTTCCACAGCCTGGCCCACATACAGGGAGGGAGCACCAGCAAGTGCTCTAGGCGAGCCTGAATGAGGATGGATGAGCGCAGGAATTGGCACAGAGCAGCACTGTGGGCAATACAGATCCAGCCCACAGCGCTGCTGCAAACGATCTCACTGTACCAATCAGTAAGGGGGGGGGGGGGGGTTTGGGGGCACAGCACAAGCATTTTATAGTTGTAGCTTTTGAATCAGCTCCTGAAACTACAAAAAAAAAAAATAAGCAGTCTGATACACCAGTTTAAAGGAGGGAGCATTTTATTTGATTATACCCCTTCTAACCAACCATTATAGTCAGTATCTAGGATCATGCAAGTTAATTCAGTGCAAGGGCATTGCAGTAAATTACTAGATTATTCCAGATTTGTTTTTCAGCAGTGGGTCATGCTCATTGTTGTTTCCATGAAGCAAGACATCTTTGACTTGTCTGAAGTACACACTAATCTGACTGCCACTTTCATCTGTTGCATTCTGGATGGGCTTGTACTCCTTGTATTTCCTAAGAGAAAAAAAATAAATAAGAATTGCATGGTCACTTCTTGAAGCCAACTTTTTTTATTTTCTCACATACCATGATCAGAAAATCTGTAAAGATCATCATCAAGTGTACCTGAATATGAAAAGCTGCAATAAAAAAAAGTTGGAGTGGTGCCTTAATTTGATCTCTAGGTCAGGCTCCAATTTTTACAACTCAGAGTGGCATGGGGGGGTTCAAGGGTCTGCAGACTCAGGTGACAGTGTTCAGTGCCCTGGGTAAAAGGCTACACTGGCACCTGTGAGTCAATGCACAGTGAATGAGGCAAGGCTTAACACATTTTGTATGCCACTGGTGAGGCTGGCACCATGCAGAACAGCACACAGTTGAAGCAAAAGCTAGTGTTGAGTTGCCCACCTTAAGATTATACAGCAATAGAGTATTGAGCCTACACAAGTAAAGCTGGCAGCGGCCAGTCATTTTAGACTAAATTGCTGTTATTGGCAGACTGATCTACATGCATGATCAAAGGATTAAATATGGCACATTTGCCAGGAGTCAGGTGTGTAGTGCAGATCTAGTACAAGATTAAAGTGAAAGCCAATGCCTTTCTAAAGACCAGCTAGTCTTAGATTTTGAAGAAGTCACAGAAACCAGTTTGTAATTTCAAGAAGGTAAACTATGCCATCAAGTCTGTACTAAAAATGACAGAGCTGAAGCACTCACCTGTACAGAAGAACACCAGCCACTGTTGCAACAAGGACCACCAATCCAAATATAGCCAGGACTACAGAGGTTGTTTTTGGTCCCGATCCTAGGGGAGAAGAGAAAAAAATAATAAAAAGCAAGCTTATCCTTCAAGGCACAACGTAGGCTTTTCAATTCCTAAACACCTATATAGCATTTCTAGCTTGGCCTCCTGAGTTATGCAAGGTAGTTCTTGCCCTGGAGCTGCATCCTTGGCCCTGCTATGACTACAGAGATGACCCAAGCACAGCATTGCCTTTCACACATCTAGAATAAGGTGCCACAAAGCTACCTGTGTGCATGCACTTTAGTAATCCTTGACTACAGCTGTCAAATTGCATATTTGAGCTTGGGAAGGCATTTTAACACTTCATAATTGCCAGTGTTCCCGCTCTAAAGGCTACTGATGTACTAGCCAAGATATGTAGTGCCGATTTCAGGACATATACCAAAACGCATTACCATTTGTTAATGTACCTGCACTATAGCATACTAGAAACTAATGCCTTGTGTCAATTGTGCAGCTGTTATTTTTGCACAATGAGGACCCATGCAAAGTCATTTAGCTGCCTTGGTAAAATGTACTAGCGAACACACAATGTACAAACCTATTCACCCAACTAGTCTCACTTGCCATACATGCTTAAGCATTCTTTTCCAAAAAAAAAAAAAAAAAAAAAAAAAAAAAAAAAAAAAAAAAAAAGTATTACTGCCATCATTGGTCCCTTAAAGCGGAATAAACCCATCGATTTAACAGTTTGAAAAACAGTTACATTCCAGGCATGCTGGAAATTTTAACTGTCACATTGGTTGTGGTCTCAACCAAACTGTCAAACCATCCAATGGCTGGTGTCATAACTGATCACATGTGCAGCTTCATGGCAGTTAAAGATTAAACAGAGACCAAGATGGCAGCTTCCTTGGCTGAAACCGATAGGAGGGTTTACTTCCACTTTAATGCATCTCTAGCTACCAATTAGCCTTAAAGCGGTGTTCCGGCCGAAATTATACTTTTTAAATAAAAATACCCCTATAATACACAAGCTTAATGTATTCTAGTAAAGTTAGTCTGTAAACTAAGGTCTGTTTTGTTAGTTTTTAGCAGTAGTTTGTTATTTTATAAACTTGCAGCAGGCCGTGGCCATCTTAAGTGTGGGCATCTGAAGCCAGACTGTATTCTTCCTGGATCTCATCCTTGCAGATCTCATACATGTTCAGTGCAGCATAAGCAGTGTAATAGGTTTCAGGTCAGGTTTCCATAGCAACGGCAGTTTGAGAGGAAGTTGCTGCCCCTTCCCAGGAGGCATTGCAAACAGGAAATGATGCGATGGGCTGCGGCCAGGGAGGAGGAAGTGAAAAATGAATACAGCAGATATACAGTCTGTGCTGAAAAAAAAATAAAAAAAATATCCAATTTGTTTACAGTGCACAGTTTAGTGAGGGATGCTGAAGAGTTGTAAAAGTGGGTGGAACTCCACTTTAATGTCCTGAATAAAACTAGTCGTGTGCTTGGTGCTGTCTGCAGGGCTTCAACAAATCTCTATGCAGCAAGGTCAAGAGCGCCCCTTCCCCCATTTTAAAAATGACACCCAACATGTTGCAATTACCTGTATCTACATAGACCAGGGTACTGGCAAGAGCCAGACTGGCATCATCACTTAGGGTAATATTGACACAATAAGATCCTGGTTCTGCAAAGGCTCTTCGTAGGGTCAAGAGGCACTGGTCTGAAGCTGGAATTGGATCACATACCACGTTCTGAGGAATCATGCAAGAAGCATCTGAAACAATTGTGCAGGCATCTGTAGGCATGCTGGGAGACAAACCATATGATTAGAATACCAAGGAGGAATAACAGGATTCTAGGCAGAGCAGATGCCCAGGAGGCCAAAACTATAAACCTTAGTTTTCTTGCAGTAACCCAGGATAATTGTATTGTCAATACTGTGCACTATTACTCTACATGTAGCTCTGATGTGAGAAAATATGTCAGTAAAAACGCAATTGGGGGCAGCTTTGTAAACTGCAGTGTAGTCCCATTCCACCTCAACCTTTCTATATATCCAATCCCCAAACTGCACCTACCTGCCTTCACAGGACACCACAAAATCGATTACAGAAATTTCAGCCTGGGAGGCAACTTGGATAGTGTTCATTTCAACAATATTCATACCAAGGATGCCATCTAAATAAAAGAAAATAAAAAATTGCCATTCAGGCCAAATTCTAATTTTAAGCCATAAAAGTGGAGAATGCTGTCCACCTACCTGCAACTTTGATTTTTGCATTGTAGTAGCCATATCTGTAGATAAAGCACCCAGGTACAGATGTACTTGTCAGTATAGTTGAATGGGTAGTGGGGATAGCATGAGTAGTAGTATTCTGTTCTTCTGTAGTTAGAGGAAAGGTCTCAGTTTTGAAGGGCGGCACTTCTGTGGTGTTACCTTTTGGACAAAAGTTATTTTAATCCTCATTGCATATACCGCCCCCCCCCCCCCCCAAAAAAAAAACCCCACACCACCATTTAAGAAAACAGCAGTTAAGGACCCCCACACTTACCGGTTGTGTTTGTAGTGGTATGGGGTGTGGTGGTTGTTGGCATCTGTGTAGTTGGTGCTCTTGTTGTAGGAAGGGGAGTAGGTGTAACTGGTTTACAGGGTCCTGGAATGGCAGCTTTGATGGTTAGGTTCAGACTGAAGTTTCCAAGCAAGGTGTAAGTATGAGTGGAGACTTGGTTATTGGACACAAAGGAGCCACTGCCATCACCATAGGTCCAGTTGAAAGACAGAATAGATTTGTTGAGGTAGTGGCTTGGATCATGGATTTTAACATCAAATGAAATTGGAGAATCTTTGATATAGATGTGGTCAGAGGAATTCTTGTCATTTTTCTGTGAAATGTTCACATAGAAAGGAATTTGATCTGAAAAAAAAAAAAAAAAGCCAAAAAAAAAAAAAAAAAAAAAAGAAGAAAGTGAGCCATTGCAAGGAAGAAGTGAAGTTTCTGTACACAAGCCTCCACATTGCATTTCACAGAAAAATCTGTGCTGAAGAGCAAAAGTAAATTTTATTACAGTACAATTGGTGTAGAAATTGTATGCCATATTTGCACTTTTTTTGGAAAGAAAAAAAAAAAGCTGAGTTAGACTTACCGGTAACTCCTTTTCTGAGAGTCTTCCAGGACAGCCCATGAGACCTAGGGCTCCTCCTACCAGGACAGGAAACACATTCCCCCCACCAGATAAAAGGGCGGTCCTCCAGGCCCCATGTCAGTCTACTCAAGAACCGTAGGACGTCCCTGAAAAACATATGCATAATACACATAACTTTAGACAAAACCGGGTGGGAATCCGGCTGTCCTGGAAGACTCTCAGAAAAGGAGTTACCGGTAAGTCTAACTCAGCTTTTCTCAAAACGTCTTCCAGGACAGCCCATGAGACGATGAGCCAGAACTTACCAGTCTAGGGAGGGACAACTGCCTGCAGGACCTTACGACCAAACGCCTGCTCCTGCGCTGATAGGAGATCCAGGCGATAATGTTTAATGAAGGTCGAGTAACTGGACCATGTGGCAGCCCTGCAAATTTGCTCCGGTGAGGCACCAGCCCTCTCAGCCCAAGACGTAGATAAGGCTCTAGTTGAGTGTGCTGTGACAAAAGGTGGAGAAACCTCCCTAATTTTGTAAGCTTCAGAGATAGCTTGCTTTATCCACCTGGCTAGTGTGGCTTTAGATGCACTGTTTCCCTTGTGTGCCCCCGAAAAGAGGACAAACAAAGCATCGGTTTTCCTAAAGGTCTTAGTGACCTCAAGATAGGCAAGGAGGATCCTTCTTACGTCTAAGCAACTAAACTTTCTTTCCTGTTCGCCGTGCGGTGAACTACAAAAGGATGGCAGTACAATATCCTGAGTTCGGTGGAATGTACTAGCCACCTTAGGCAAAAAACCTGGATCAGTCTTTAAAACGACTCGATCATCAAAAATCGTGAGAAAAGGCTCCCTAACTGACAGGGCCTGCAGCTCACTTACCCTACGTGCTGAGGTAACAGCTACCAGAAAAACTACTTTTAATGTAAGTAGTTTAACTGAGATTTCCTCGAGAGGCTCAAAAGGAAATTCCACCAAAGCCTGAAGTACTAGGGACAGGTCCCAAGATGGACAACTTTTCACCACTACTGGCCTGGCCCTTGAAATTGATTTGAAAAATCTGGCTACAATGGGATTTTCCAGGAGAGAAAACTGGAGGAAAACACTAATAGCTGCCGCTTGTACTTTTAGGGTACTAACGGAAAGACCCTTGTCAACCCCCTCTTGAAAAAATTCCAGAATTGCCGGAATATCGTGGGTTAGTCTCCGATTCCCCGATAACCAAGAATTAAACTTTTTCCAAACCTTGGAATAAATGGCTCTGGTTACTGGTTTTCTACAGTCTACCAGAGTCCTGACTACTTTGTCGGAGAACCCCTGGGCGCTTAGCATCTTCTCTTCAGATACCAAGCTGACAATCTTAGGGAAATCACCTGGGGGTGAGACACTGGACCCTGCAACAATAAGTCTTCCCTCTTTGGAAGACTCAGTGGAGGCTCTGAAACTAGAGTCTGTAGCAGGGAAAACCATGGCCTCTTGGGCCAAAACGGGGCAATTAGAATGAGGTCTGTTTCTTCTAGAAGAAACTTCCGGAGGACTTCTGGAATAAGTCTGATCGGCGGAAAGGCATAACATAGGCCGCAAGGCCATGGGTTTGCCAGCGCATCGATCCCCAAGGATTGGTCTGCTGGGTTCATGGAAAAGAACATTTCCGTCTTGCGGTTGTTCCCGTTTGCGAACAGATCCGCTACTGGGTATCCCCATCTGCTGGTGAGGTCTGCAAAGACTTCGGGATGAAGGGACCAGTTGTCTCGATCTACCCGGTGACGGCTGAGGTAGTCTGCTAACCAATTTTGTGCGCCCTTCAAGTGCACCGCTGAAATTGAAGCCAGATTCCCCTCTGCCCATACTAGAATCTCCTGGGCAATTGACTGGAGTATCCGGCTTCTCGTGCCCCCCTGCTTGTTGAGGTATGCGACTGTCGCAACGTTGTCCGACAGAATTTGAAGATTGTGGCCCCTGATCTCTATCTGAAAGGACTGCAGGGCTCTGTGAACCGCTAGAAGCTCTCTTTGATTGGATGAAGCCCTTGCCTCCCTCGAGGACCACTCTCCCTGTGCTACTGCATTGTTGAGATGGGCCCCCCATCCCCAGGAACTTGCATCCGTAGTAATCCTTTGGGAAATAGAAATGGACCATGGGAGACCTCCTGCTAGGTGCTGGCTTGCTCTCCACCACCACAGGCTTCTCTTTACCCTGGTGGGAAGCCGGACTCTTGACTCCAGGGACCTTGCATCCCCGTTCCAGTTTCTTAAGAGGAACAGTTGTAGTGGACGTTGATGAAGTCTTGCCCATGGGACTGCAGGAAAGCATGAGGTCATCAGACCCACTGCCCTCGAAACCTGTCTTAGGGAGACCGACTGGTTTGTCTGCAATGCTGACATAGATTGGATCATTTTGGTAATCTTCTCCTGAGGAAGAAAGACCCTTTGATCTACTGAGCAAAAGTCGTAACCCAGGTAAGTCACCTTCTGGGCTGGAGTTAAGGACGACTTTTCTACGTTTATTAACCAGCCTAAGGACTGTAGGAAGTCCCGTACAGCCTGGAGATCCTCCAACAGCTTCTGGTATGACGCTGCTACCACCAGGAGGTCGTCTAAGTAAGGGATAATAGTTATCGCTTTTAGCCTGAGTGGAGCACTTTTGTGAAAATGCGTGGGGCTGAGGAAAGACCAAAGGGGAGGGCCTGAAACTGGAAGTGTCGGGTCCCTGTCCTCATCTTCACTGCTAATCTTAAATATCTCTGGAAGGCTGAGTGGATAGGGATGTGAAGATAAGCATCCCTCAAGTCCAACGTGGCCATGTAGCAGTTTGGGTAGAGTAGGCTTTTGATAGTGAAAACCGTCTCCATCCGGAAATGTTTGTATCTGATTGATTTGTTTAAAGCTCGGAGATTCAGGATAAGTCGAAACTTCCCTGACGGCTTTTTGACAACAAATACATGGGAATAGAATCCCTTGCCCTGATCTGACTGGGGAACAGGAATCAGGACCTTCTGATCCAACAGGTCTCCGATCTGGAGACCCAGGGCCTGCGCTTTCTCCCGATCCTGGGGAGGAAAGGTGACCAAAAACCGCTCTGGTGGTTGGTGGGCGAATTCCAGCCTGTACCCGTTGGTCACAAGGTCCAGGATAAAGGGGCTTGAAGTAACTGCTGCCCACTGTGGGAAGAAGGCCCTCAATCTTCCTCCCACTGGGGAACGCAAGTCACTGCGGTTTGGTGGGCTGTTGAGGGTTAAACAGGACCCCCCCTTTGCCTCTGCCTTTGTGCCCTGTCCAGTGTTTTTTCGGCCTGCTGTCCTTTCCTTTAGGACCCTGCTGCCTGCCTTGGCCACGAAAAAACTTCCTGGCTGCTGGGATTCTCTTTTTCTCTGGGAAAGCCTTCTTCCTGTCGGCAGTGCGTTCCAGGGCCTCCTGCAGCCCTGGGCCAAATAAGTGATCGCCTGTTAAGGGGAGCCCACAAAGGCGTAACTTGGAGGCTGAGTCCCCTGACCAGGTCTTAAGCCAAAGGCTCCTCCTGGCCGAGTTCACTAAAGCCGAGGTCCTGGCCGACATTCTCACCGACTCTGCGGAAGAATCTGCCAAAAAAACCTACTGCCTGAAAGAGGAGAGGAAAAGACTTCAAAATCTGCTCTCTGGAGGTACCTGCCAACAGATGAGTCTGAATTTGGGTTAACCACACCTCCAGATTTCTGGCCACACAAGTGGAGGCCAGAGCAGGTTTGAGGTTCCCAACCGCAGAGTCCCAGGCTCTGTGGAGAAGGATATCCCCCCTCTTGTCCATCGGATCCTTAAGCGTACCCATATCATCGAACGCTAGGTCCGAGTTCTTTGAAACCTTTGAAAGGGGTGCGTCTAGCTTGGGATTTTTATTCCACGGCTGCGTAGTGTCCTCATCAAAAGGAAACCTCCTTTTAAGGTTACTAGAGAAGAAAGGTTTTCTCTCAGGATTATCCCATTCCAGTTTGATAGTATCAATCAATGAGCTATGGACTGGAAAAACTCTAGATTTTTTCTTGTGCAATCCCTTATACATGAGATCATGTTTGGATAGCTGAACCTCCTCTTCTTTCAATTCAAGGGTAGTATAGATGGCCTTCAATAAGTCATCCACATCTTCTACGGACAACTTAAATCTCGAGCTCCGAGTGGATTCTCTATCCCCGGGCTCTATCTCTGACCCTGATTCCTCTGGAGAGGAACGGGTAGATCTGACCTCAGCCTCAGAGTCTTCACTGTCCGCCTGCTGCGGAGTGCTGACTGTCGTCTTCTGTGACGACGGACCCTCTGCTGGAGTCTGGAGCTTGTCAATAAGCGTTCTAAAGGAACTAAAGGTGGACGCAAGCTCATCTCTGACAGAAGCTAGCATCTTTTGGCAAGAGGTAACCGGGTCATCTTTTACAAGGCCCTCTATACAGCTGCGACAAACTGCTTTGCTCCAAGAGGAGCTCAATTTGTTTGCGCACACCGCACATTTCCTTTTAGGTGGCTGTGCCTGAGCTTTCTCCTGGGTCTTGGTCTGTAAGAAAAAAAAAAAAAAAAAAATAAAACGACCCCAAATGAGACTCACAGCCACCCTGACACTCCGAAACACCACGTGCAGGAGGGAAGAAATGTGTCCCCATAACCCACTACTACAGAGAGGGGAGGGGGAGGGTACACTCACAGGGATAGCAAGATAGTGACAAAACACTTCAGGCTTACCTGCGAGGTACTGGTGTTGGGCACTGCTTCCACTGCCTGTGCAGGAACTGCAGACTGGTCCATCCTGCCCTGTTTAGCTTTCCACAGCCTGGCTGCTTTCCACCAAAACACACCAGTAACCAGCGTCTCCCATCCGCACCACTTAAAAAGACTGGAACCAGTGTCTCCGGCGCCCGATGATGATGTCATATGCCCCGGAAGTGACCTATCACTCGGCACTTCCTGTGGGCCAGCTTGGAGTGCAGAAGCTCCGCCCCCTCAAGTGCTGCTGCTTCCTGTTTCTCCTCACACCTTTCAGCCATGCTGTGGGTGAGGAGAGGAAACTGCTGCTCACATAGAGACTACAGGCGCTTGGGAGCAGACATCACCACGGTCATGGCCCTCTCCAGGCACAGAGAGACAGGAGACAGCAGCACAACCAACCTCCCCAGCGGTGTGCTGCTTCTGGCAGAAGAGAAGGTTAGTGATATGCCCCCAAATAGCCTTACAGAGCCCCTGCTCATGAGACCTAGGGGACCAGGTTCCTGGAACATGTTACCCCCCGTCCGGAGGAAACACTAATAACTGACATGGGGCCTGGAGGACCGCCCTTTTATCTGGTGGGGGGAATGTGTTTCCTGTCCTGGTAGGAGGAGCCCTAGGTCTCATGGGCTGTCCTGGAAGACGTTTTGAGAAAAAAAAAAATGGTAAACCAAAAAAAAAAAAAAAAAAAAACCTAGTTTTTTTGGTGGCTTGGACAGTGAGGAATGCCTCCACTCCTTTGCCCCAACCCTTCATCCAATTTCTAATCAGGGACTCCACCTAGTCTGACCAAAGCATAGCAATGTCTTTTTTTCATAATAAAAACCACAGAAAGGAGGCAAATGCAAGTGTACAACTGCTCCCTCTGATCAAAATGGCAGAAATAGTTAATACATGCTTTCTGAGCTTGGGAAGGGTCTATATGTTATCTTTACAAATGCTTATAGACGCAAACACGGTATGAAAATTTGTGTTTTTAAAAATGCAGGTTTCTGCTTTTTAAAACATGCGTTCAGCAGAGTTTGCATCGGCATCTCGTGTGCATGGGGCCTTATAACTACACTTTGCAAGACACCAGAACCAATAATATGTACAGACAAGCTTTTATTAGCAACTCCACACTTACCTGTTACAATGTACAGGCCACTTGCTTTAGCAACAGGGTAATGTCTTCGAAAGCCTCTCCTAAAAACAGTCACCTCAATCATCTGTGCACCAGCTGTGATGTTTGTAGTATTTATTGAGAGAACAGCTGAAGATCTTCCAGTCATTTGATAGTACTGGCCTGGATATGGAAAACACCTTCAGAATCAAGTCAACCTTTTTAAAAATTACCCATCAAAATTACACTTACAGCATTCAGTCTAGTTTCCCCTATAAACACATGTGGGGCTCAGGAATAGAATAGAGGTTTGAAACCAATTTTCACATGAAAACATATCCAAATGTTATCACTTGCAAAAATCCAGAAAAGGCCCATATAAGTTGCTGCCAAGTGACTGGGGTTTCCAGATAGCTGATTTGTTTAACTACACATGAAGAGCAATATAGCCAGACTAATAAGAAAGCTTGCCCTTAGTTGTGCAGTATGGCAAGAGCCTGGTTCTGGAATAGAATTCCTGCACAGGATTCGTAAAAAACCTAACCATACCTCAACTTGTCAAAGCTGCAATTCAGCTAGCCATTTTCTATGAGATCTACATAGAGATTAGAATGATACCAACCCAGTGTTTGAAAGATGTAGATGAAGTTATGGCGTCTCCAGTCAAGGTGGTGAGGAAATGGTCTTCCATCTGGAAACTTGTTAGAGAAACTGCAGTTTCCTTCATTACAGAACTGTACCCATTTGGTCCAGTTATACACATACTGATCACTAAAGGAAGCTGAAATAAAGTAGGATTAGAGAAAGCCAGCCATCTTACCTCTTGACAGATAAGGATAGAAACAGAAACCTATATACCATTAGCACATCCTCGTTGATAGACTATATCCCCATCTTCATTCTCCTTTTGACATCTGGGAAACTGCAGAGCCACAGAAAATGTAACATTTGACCCTATCAGTGCAGGACTGTCACTGGTCAAACGTGCCACTACTTTGCCACCTAAAACAAAATAAATAAAAAAACCTGTGTTAGGACAGGGCAGAGTCAAGTAGCCAAGAAAAGCTATAACTGGGCTACTTGTCAGTGACATGCTTCTGGTACACAAGTGCAGGATTTTCCTAACTAAAGCCTCAACTTTGCCCACCCCTCACTTGAAATTTGAGCCATCCTTTGTGTAGCACCTTGGTGTTTAGGCAGGGTTGCTCCTAAATTTACCTGCCAGGTGTAGTTACTCTGGCTCATTGTTAGGGATCAATTGAGTTCACACCAAGTCTAGAATTGCTGCACTTCTCTTCTGCCGCTAGGTGGCAGGGTACCTGGTGACATTAATACAAGGGCAAAGACAGATTAGGAGTATATGGGGCATCTCAGTCAATGGGCAGGGGTTCTTAAATCCCTTGGACTGCTGGCAGAACCCATCTATTTGGGTGGAGTCAGGTAATTGGTGTTCTGTGCCACCTGGACAGCCCCGGCTGCTAGGCCAGAGTTTGGGCCTCTCCGGCTGCTAGGCTG
Source organism: Lithobates sylvaticus (assembly GCA_028564925.1). Classification (NCBI taxonomy): domain Eukaryota; kingdom Metazoa; phylum Chordata; class Amphibia; order Anura; family Ranidae; genus Lithobates; species Lithobates sylvaticus. The sequence continues at coordinate 430,936,320 of CM053030.1, forward strand.
TCGGAGGGCCTATCCAGAAGCAGGAGAGCAGCACAGGGTTGGGATTGCGGTTTGCAGTCCAACCAGAATTGATGGTTCTGCCGGCCAGAGAACCTGTCAGGGTCAGAGGTAGAGAGGAAGCTGTTGCCACCAACCACCTTATTACCAGGGACCACAGTGAGTAGCTGAAGCAAGTACCAGAGCAGAATACTCACCTACCAGGGACAGTGAAGAATTGGGAAACTTCAGCGGGTATCAAGCCAGCGGAGGTAACGCTTGCAGAGCAGCCTTGTGTGTTAAGCCAGTGGGGTGAAGCTTGAGAAGTATCTGGAGTGCCAAGCTAGGGACCCAGCAGAGAAGCAGGGGTGACACTTGAGGAAGCTACTACAGTGAACATTGGAGGAGCTCAAGGAATTCAGTGGCAGTGAATTTAGTCTAGCGAGAGACAGGGAGCTCAGTGGGTTGAAGTACAAGTAGTGATGGAACTGTTACCTAAACATGCAGATGTGGCGGCTTGCTGGATGCCTTTCGCTGCATTGATGTCTACCTGTAGAAGTCTCAGAGTCTGCTAAATGAACAATGCAACTGCCCAAGGGTGTCCTGGCCCTAACCCTCTCTCCCAAAAGTTCTGTTCAAGAGAAATAAAAAGCTTTGCATTCAAGTAGTGTCTGGTGCCCATGAATCTACTTTACACCCACTATGCCTTACAACCTACTCTATATGGAAGGATGTCAGTAGCTGTGGAGGTTCACACTTGAGGCCTGGGACATGTTTACATGGTACCCTTTGCCTTGCAGAAAGATTGTACACATTACCTAGCCAGAGCTACACTGAATCCCAAAACTGCTGGGTGTCTGCTAAACAGGTTTTAATGGTTTGAAAAGATTCCTCCAAAAAGGACAAAAGCAGCAGACATCACTGGTTTACAGAAGATTAAAGTATAGACATTGAATTAGCTGTAGTGAGTTTTCCTTTACTTAACTATAAGGACTCGGATATTCCTTTAATTCCTAATGGTTTGCTTCCAGTTACACTGTACAACCCCTTTAGTCAGAGGCCAGAGTTTAGTCCTAGTAATTGTAAGGCAAAACTACATCAGGCTGAGTAGGTTTCTGACAAATATTGTATAAAGCAAAGTTATAAGTAGGGCACGACTGGCTGGTTTGGCCTTTCTCAGACAAGGGCATGCCTCTTCGGCAGTAGTCATTGAACAAGTGCTCACAATGGAAGACTTGTGCATTTAGATACAAATTTCATGCCAGGTCCACATTATGCCCATTTTGGGTGGAGAGGCAGGAAGGTTCACTATAAAAATTAAATGTATTTTTTGTAAAATTGTGTAAAGAAAAATATTGTGGTGACAGCTTAGACATTACCTCGCCAACAGTTTTCCCATCTAGGATCACCAGATTTCCAGGCATGATAAAGCTTGTCATCCCAAGAGCTGCTGGCCGGGGACCAACCACGTACAAGTTGATTTTCATGGCCAGTCCCCCTGCCAAACTCTGACACATCTTGGAAACCTGTAGAGGTGATATGCAATTGTAGTTAAATGATATACCAAACCATGGGGGGAAAAAAAAAAAAAAAAAAAGTTGGATTGATGCCGACATGCATTACCAAATTATGTGTGAATCTGAAAGAATTGGTCAACTCTTACAAGTGGGGTCTTACCAGATAAAGCATTTGCCACCGGAGTTATGGATGAACCATAAGAACACGTGGCGACTGACCAGTTTAGGAAAGTTTGGAGTCACCAGAATTTATGTCATTCTAGAGGAACAGTTTACCCAGCCGACCAACAACCACATTTTGAAGTTAGCTGCACACTGCGGTCTATTAAAGTCACAAGATTCAAATAGAGTCAGACACTTGGCGAAAAGCACTAGTATTTATGCTGTAAAATTTTATATTGGCTTGCTTCCTGACATTTTTTGGACTGTGACCCTTGCTTGAACTAAATAAAAAAAAAAAAAAAAAAAAAAAAAAAGCTAGAAGTAGTCACAGAAACCCAAATTTAGGCCTTAAAATAGCCAAATTAAACAGAGTTCCTGGAGTTCTACCAGCAGGATCCTGTCTGACCCACATCACATTACACTGTCAGAGCACTGCTACTAGACACTATGGGGCTTATTTACTAAAGGACAGACAGTTTTTCTCTCAATATTGCTGCTCTGAAAAATATGAAAACTGCAGGAGGTGATCAAAAACCAAAAAAAAAAAAAAATTATTTTGTTTGGGTACATCGTTGCACGACCACGCAATTGTCAGTTAAAGTGACGCAGTACCACATCGCACAAAAATGGCCTGGTCATTAAGGGGGGAAAATCTTCCAGGGCTGAAATGGTTAATTGAACAAGCTGATTGGCAACCATGCACAGCTGCACCAGATTCTGAGTGTGCCATCTCCCCAGTGATCTTTCACTACACTGATAAAATATATAGAAATCCACTGCCCCATTTTCAGTATTCACCATAGTTGTGCAGTGGAGAAAGGAGGTAATAAGTCCTGCCAAGTTTATCATAGCACAGGCAAATCAGTTTGAATGCCTACAACATTAATATGCAGGTCTTACTTGTGAAACACTAAAGAGTGAATATTCCATGCATACACAAAATGAGAAGCCTATAAAAAAAGATGTGTAGCACTGACCCCCCGAAAGAGCGGCTGAATTCTGGGCTTACCGATTACCTCCACCAGCTCGTAACTCGTTAACCTTGTCTAGGGGTTCCCAAGGTTGAGGACCCAGTAACTGTAGAGACCGACACCTGAATTCCTTTTTAGGATTTTTATTTTGCTTAAAACAGTTGAACTCAGTCTCTAAGTTGGGAATAGGAGGTTATAAGGATAAAGTTTTAGGTGCTTTGAACTGTTGACTTTAATAAAAGTCTCTGTACATAATCCAGGGAATAGCCACTCGCAACTGGATTCTTTAACGGTTGGATAAATCCTTGAGCTTGGATCTAGCAGCCAACAAGTAATTCTGGCTTGCAAAGTCTCACACAGACTTTGTTGAAAAACTTAGTTGTAACCGGAAGGTAAAAAAGGTAGGAACTTTTCTTACTGTACCAGAATCTTTCAGCCGGTCCGGCGATACTGTAAGAAATTGTGGATTCAATCAATGTCCATGGCAGCTCAGCCTCCAGGCTCTTACCGAGCAGCCAGCCTCATGCGTGGCCCTCTTACCGAAGAGTCCTCCCCTGGTTGCATGTAGAGTTGCTGGGCCTCTCCAAACCCGAGACGGCACCGGAAATCTTTAGAATCCTCCTTCCAGTTACTGTGCCTCGAACTAGCCAGTCCAGAGGCTTGGAAACGGATGGATCCGCACCCCAGGCCATGAGGGCCTCTGGGGGCTGGTCAGGAGGACCAGGACCATGGAGTCAGCAACAGCGTCTGGACCGGAACCCCCGTGACTTCAGCACCTTAAGTACCCTCTCCCGGAATACACAGCGAGACAAACGCCAACGCAAGATTGGTACCCAATGCATCCAACCAAACTGCGGTCTAAGGCCTCTCACAGGTGCAAACCCCACCTATGACCAGGCAGAACCTCAATACAGCCCAGCCAAACTGATGGCTAAGCATAAATTTAGAACAATTAACCCCAAAACTCAACTACAGTTTTGGGCAAAAACTACATTTAAAGACATAGCGCGTACTCATCAGGAGTACCGGCGCTACAGATACAATTCACTAAAGCAGAATCAGTCTTTTATAAACAAATGTAGCACTTGAGCATCCCAACTCAATGTTAAACCTATTTAAAGCAGCGTTCAGTGGTTTATTAAAAGTCAGCAGCTACAAAAAGTGTAGCCGCTGACTTTTGATAAACACTCACCTATCCCACAGTCCAGCGATGCGGCTGCCCGAAGACTCGGTTCGCTCCCCCACGCCGGAATCAGTAGTGTGGGGGGGGGGGGGGACAGGCTGTGACAGCTTGTGGCTTCACAGCCAGGTGCGCACTCTCAAATGTGGCATGTCATGGGGGTTAGGAGTCCTTAAAGTGGAAATGCCACTTTTGGGTGGAACTCTGCTTTAACTTGAAAAAAAGTGTAGTTGGCTGCACACCCTTAAAACCTGATTGGCAGTCTCCTTTAGATTTATGAAAGCCACACAAAGCAAGGACCTACCTAAACAGATTACCAGTTTTCTGAAACAGGGACCCTATTTAGCACAAAGTATATAGGCACAGCCATCTACAATTTAGAAAGGGATATAAAAAGCAGTAGTAAAGACCACTTTGATGTCTACCTACAGGGAAGCCTATATGCATTACCAATATCCCCCCATATAGAGCAATACTGCAGACTAGTAAGAGTAACTACTCAAAGGAAAGGAAGGACAGGAGGTTTTCAGGGAAAGGAACCCCACAGGTCGGCTCTCATGGTGACCATACATGCATTAAGTGATCAAATTCTTTTGGGGGGAGATTGATGAGAAAAGTAATAGTCATTTGCCGTTATCAACCCATTCAGTCGATAAACCACAGGAGGAAGAGAATTTCAAACCATTTTTGAAGTCTATTGAGTTGTCGATCGCCTCTGCTTCCACCATACACTCTCACGAAAGATGCTGCATATGGGAGGAATAGACTATTTTTAGTGCAGAACCAATATAGTATATGGCCACCATTACACTATAGAGGTGTTGTAACCGCCTCCAGAGCAATATCTATAGTCAGAGAAAGTCTGTTAGTTTAGTCTACCTCACATTGGTGGCTAGTGGGAAAAGCGTCCCCCTTAGTACAAACAGAAAAAAAAAAATTGGATTGGGTGTATGCAAGTTGAACTGAAGTCAGAACTAAGCAGACACCTTCAGACAGTAGGGTGAGGAGACAGTGGAAGGAACTCTGAGAATGACTGCTGTAGTCACATTACATTTTAGGGCTTGACGATCCACATGATATACTATACAGATCCATTTTCATCAAGTAATTGTCAAAATTTAATGCAAGAACATACAATTAAAAAAAAAGACCCTTTAACAATAAGCATAACCCATTAATAACAAAACAAGCACTTTAAACACAAACTCACGTGTTCCTGCCTGGGCAGCAGAGATCAGCCAGACACTGAGCACCAACCAGCCCCTCACCACTGCAGCCTGCATTGCACAAAGTGAATTGTTTCCTCTCCTTCCAGCACAGCAGTATTTAAACTGGCCTCTACTAGCCACAGCTGAGAGTAATAGCAGTCAGGATTCTAATGTTTCCTCCTCCTGTGTATGAAAAGCCTTCAGGCTCATCATGTGATGGAAGATGTCTGATTCTGTGTCCTGGGCTCTGCCCCACTGCCCATGTGCTTATAGGTCACTTACCATGAATCTCAGATTTTAACTAAGTTTTCTCGAAATTTCCGAGGTGATATTGCTATCATTGTCTGAGGAGATGAAAATTATCATTTTAATATTGTGTTTATCATGGACAAATTACACCCAAAATAGCTTCAACTTCAGATCCAACTGTCCAAATTGATTGACTTGTCGCTGTCCACATTTCGTGATGTGTGCGATTCATTTCAAATATCACCCCAACACACTAAGGCAATGCACTTGTGTTGCAGCACACTGCAATGCATGGCATAACACAAAGGTGCATTGCATTAAAAAATGTGTGTCCTGTCTGGTTTTTGTGAGGTTTTGGTGCCAATGCCAGCTTATTATTTTCAATCAGCTACCTAAATGCAATTAGGGTCTCGGAGTTGACGGGGATTTCAGGGGTGAGTGATTTGTCAGGTGAATGGCTGGTTTTAGCACTTATATCATCCCAACACCATGCTTGATATTGTGTCAGGATGATCAAATCATATTATTTCTATTACTACATTGTAATATATAGTAAAATAGTTCAACTCACCATAATGCAGAATCATTGGGAACCCTGAGCTTGTCACTTGCCACCAGATGCGGCATGCCACTTGCCACCATGGCAGTGCGGCCCAGGGACCTGTTTTAGAGCATGCTGGAGTGGGCCCAGACAAGAAAGAGGAGGTGGGTGTCAGTGGCTTTGCTAGGGTTGGTGTCACCCCCTGCCAAGTAAAGTCCCCCCTCAGTACAGACCCCCCTTTATTAAGTATAGATCCCCCTCCCTCAGTATAGATCCCCCTCCCTCAGTATAGATCCCCCTCCCTCAGTACAGACCCCCCCAATAAGTACAGACCCCCCTCCCTAAGTACAGACCCCCCAATATTTATAGACCCCCCCAATAAGTACAGACCCCCCTCAGTATAGACCCCCTCAGTACAGACCCCCGCTAAGTACAGACCCCCCTCAGTACAGACCCCCCGCTAAGTACAGACCCCCCTTTATTAAGTATAGATCCCCCTCCCTCAGTATAGATCCCCCTCCCTAAGTATAGACCCCCTCCCTCAGTACAGACCCCCCCAATAAGTACAGACCCCCCTCCCTAAGTACAGACCCTCCTTAGTACAGACCCCCCCAATAAGTACAGACCCCCCTCAGTATAGACCCCTCAGTACAGACCCCCGCTAAGTACAGACCCCCCTCAGTACAGACCCCCCGCTAAGTACAGACCCCCCGCAGTACAGACCCCCCCACTACAGACCCCCTGCTAAGCACAGACCCCCCCCCTCAGTACAACCCCCCCGCTAAGTACAGACCCCCCTTAGTACAGACCCCCCTGCTAAGTACAGACCCCCCTCAGTACAGACCCCCCACTAAGCACAGACCCCCCTCATTACAGACCCCCCTGCTAATTACAGACCCCCCTCAGTACAGACCCCCCGCTAAGTACAGACCCCCCGCTAAGTACAGACCCCCGCTAAGTACAGACCCCCGCTAAATACAGACCCCCCTCAGTACAGACCCCCTCTCAGTACAGACCCCCCTCAGTACAGACCACCCCGCTAAGTACATACCCCCTCAGTACAGACCCCCCGCTAAGTACAGACCCCCTTACTCTCAGGCGGGGGGCGCTCTCAGCTCCCCCCGGCTTGGGCGGGCTCGGCTGTGCTCAGGCGGGGGTGGTCTCAGCTCCCCTTGGCTCGGGCAGGCTCGGCTGTGCTCGGGTGGGGGGAGGCGGTCTCAGCTCCCCTCAGCTCCGGCAGGCTCGGCTGTGCTCGGGTGGGGAGGTGGTCTCAGCTCCCCTCGGCAGGCTCGGCTGTGCTCAGGCGGAGGTGGGCGGTTTCAGCTCCCCTTGGCTGGAGGCAGGTGGAGCTGGAGGCAGAGCGAGCTTTAGTGCTATAGTGCTATAGCAGGGTTTGCCCACTCTGTCAATTTTATTCTGGGACACTATTGTCCCAGAATGAAGGTACCTGGGACCCGGGACAGACCTGCAATCCGGGACACGTGGGCACCCTAAATGCAATGCATGCTGACATATGACATACTTTAACCACTTCAATACAGGGCACTTATACACCTTCCTGCCCAGACCAATTTTCAGCTTTCATCGCTGTCATACTGCACTTATATCATCCCAACATCATGCTTGATATGGTGTCAGGATGATTAAATCATATTATTTCTATTACTACATTGTAATATATAATGAAATAGTTCAACTCACCATAATGCAGAATCATTGGGAACCCTGAGCTTGTCACTTGCCACCAGATGCGGCATGCCACTTGCCACCATGGCAGTGCGGCCCGGAGACCTGTTTTAGAGCATGCTGGAGTGGGCCCAGACAAGAAAGAGGAGGTGGGTGTCAGTGGCTTCGCTAGGGTTGCCAAGTAAAGTCCCCCCTCAGTACAGACCCCCCTTCATTAAGTATAGACCCCCCTCCCTCAGTATAGATCCCCTCCCTCAGTATAGATCCCCTCCCACAGTACAGACCCCCTCCAATAAGTACAGACCCCCCACTAAGTTCAGACCCCCATCCCTCAGTATAGATCCCCCTCCCTCAGTACAGACCCCCCAATATTTATAGACCCCCCAATAAGTACAGACCCCCCTCAGTATAGACCCCCCTCAGTACCAGTGTTTGTCATCTTACTTTAAAAAAGTAATTAGTTAAGTTACAAATTATTTCTCCCAAAAAGTAATTGCGTTAGTAACTCAGTTACTACATTGGAAAAGTAATTAGTTACGCAGCAAAGTAACTGTGACTTTTTTTTTTAAAATATTCTATACGTGTAACTAAGGGGCGGGTCTAGTAGGGGTGCAACGGATCAAAAAACTCACGGATCGGATCGATCCTCGGATCAGGAGTCACGGATCGGATCATTTTTCGGATCAGCAAATAATAATTGAATTTGCAAAAACCTGTGAAAATTCCGCCACCATATAGTCCCCACTGTAATATCCACGTCATCTCCCCCACTGTAATATCCACGTCCTCTCCCCCCACTGTAATATCCACGTCATCTCCCCCCACTGTAATATCCACGTCCTCTCCCCGTCATCTCCCCCACTGTAATATCCACGTCATCTCCCCGTCATCTCCCCCACTGTAATATCCACGTCATCTCCCCCACTGTAATATCCACGTCATCTCCCCCACTGTAATATCCACGTCATCTCCCCCACTGTAATATCCACATCCTCTCCCCCACTGTAATATTGGCTGGGTATAGCAGAGTATTGGCTGGGTATCGCAGAGTATTGGCAGGGTATCGCCTGGGTATCGCAGAGTATTGGCAGGGTATCGGCTGGGTAATGCAGAGTATTGGCTGGGTATCGGCTGGGTAATGCAGAGTATCGCAGAGTATCGGCTGGGTAATGCAGAGTATCGCAGAGTATTGGCTGGGTAATGCAGAGTATTGGCTGGGTAATGCAGAGTATCGCAGAGTATTGGCTGGGTAATGCAGAGTATCGCAGAGTATTGGCTGGGTAATGCAGAGTATCGCAGAGTATTGGCTGGGTAATGCAGAGTATCGCAGAGTACATTGGCTGGGTAATGCAGAGTATCGCAGAGTACATTGGCTGGGTAATGCAGAGTACATTGGCTGGGTAATGCAGAGTACATTGGCTGGGTAATGCAGAGTACATTGGCTGGGTAATGCAGTTTGTTTACAAGTGATCGCTCCGTCATTTGACGGAGCGATCACATTGTAAACAGTGGCCAGGTGTACCAAGATGGCCGCCGCTCCGGAGCTAGGCCGAAGCCGCGGCCTTTCCTAAGGCCGCCGGGTGTACCAAGATTGCCGCCGACGCTCCGGAGCTAGGCCGAAGCCGCGGCCTTTCCTAAGGCCGAGGCCGCGGAGCGCTCCGCGGATCGCGGGGTGTGCCGATCCGAACGGGGTGACCCGTTCGGATCACGGATCGGCGACGATCCGTTGCACCCCTAGGGTCTAGTATTACTGTAAGCAAGGGGCGCATTTATTATTATTGTTATATATCGTGTAACCAAGGGGCTGCTCTATTATTACTCTAACCAAGGGGCAGATCTGTTATAGCGTGTAAGCAAGGGGCGGGTCTATTATTATTATATCGTGTAAGGGGCGTATTTCTACAGAAGAGGGCGAATGTTAAATTAATGGGCAGAGCTCGATATATAACAATAATAATAAATGCGACTCTTGGTTGCAGAGTAGCACGAGCATCAGGAGCGTGCGGCATCGCCTCGTACAATTACATGTTAACTGCGCCTGCGCGGTGTAGAGTTCACTCAGAGCTGTTTAGGTTTGGCAATTTTCGGAAGCTCCGTAGTCCTTCGTACTGCGCAAGCGCTGCGCCTGCGCAGTATAGGGGGTCCTTATCTGGCGGGGGAACTTTTTCGGCAGGACACCGGAATTACACTACTGCCATCTAGTGGCGGTAGATGTAATTGGGGTAACTAAGCCAAAGTAATGGGAACTGAGTTACCATGAGGGGAAAAGTAATCAGTTAGATTACTCGTTACCCTCTAAAGTAACTGCGTTAAGTAACTCAGTTTATTTTAACTCAGTTACTTACATCACTGCTCAGTACAGACCCCCTCAGTACAGACCCCCCGCTAAGTACAGACCCCCCGCTAAGTACTGACCACCCTCAGTAAAGACCCCCCTCACTACAGATCCCCCGTTAAGCACAGACCCCCCCCTCAGTACAGACCCCCCTCAGTACAGACCCCCCCACTAAGCACAGACCCCCCTCATTACAGACCCCCTGCTAATTACAGACCCCCTCAGTACAGACCCCCCTCAGTACAGACCCCCGCTAAGTACAGACCCCCCTCAGTACAGACCCCCCCCCTCAGTACAGACCCCCCTCAGTACAGACCGCCCGCTAAGTACAGACCCCCTCAGTACAGACCCCCCCGCTAAGTACAGACCCCTTACTCTCAGGCGGGGGGCGGTCTCAGCTCCCCTTGGCTTGGGCGGGCTCGGCTGTGCTCGGGCGGGGGGTGGTCTCAGCTCCCCTCGGCTCGGGCAGGCTCGGCTGTGCTCGGGTGGGGGGGGCGGTCTCAGCTCCCCTCAGCTCGGGCAGGCTCGGCTGTGCTCGGGTGGGGGGGCAGTCTCAGCTCCCCTCGGGCGGGCTCGGCTGTGCTTGGGCAGAGGTGGGTGGTCTCAGCTCCCCTTGGCTGGAGGCAGGTGGAGCTGGAGGCAGAGCGAGCGTTAGCGCTATAGCGGGGTTTGCTCGCTCTGTCAATTTAATTCCGGGACACTGTATTGTCCCAGAACGAAGGTACCTGGGACCCGGGACAGACCTGCAATCCGGGACACGTGGGCACCCTAAATGCAATGCATGCTGACATATGACATACTTTAACCACTTGAATACAGGGCACTTATACACCTTTCTGCCCAGACCAATTTTCAGCTTTCGGCGCTGTCATACTGCACTGTACCCAAACTAAATTTTTATTTTTATCAAACTACATTTTTATAATTTTTTCCTACAAATAGAGTGTTTCTTTTGGTGATATTTAATCACCTCTGGGATTTTTATTTTCTGCTAAACAAATTTAAAAAAAAGGAAAATTTATTGTCAATACTTACCGTAATTTTCCTTTCCTGATGGACTCCATGGCAGCCTACGTGTGGGTTAACCCCGCCTCCTCTCCAATGCTATAGGACCCCATTCCCATAAATGAACACTCACCACTCCATACTGTGTTCCGTAACTAGCCTACTCATATGACTCATGGGTGGGAACTCCGTCTGCCATGGAGTCCATCAGGAAAGGAAAATTACGGTAAGTATTGACAATAAATTTTCCTTTTTCCTGACAGACTCCATGGCAGCCTACGTGTGGGAAATAACTAGCCGACCACACGGGTGGGTATGCTGAACAAAAAATATTTTAATTTGACCTATCGGCCGATAGGACCTTCAAACCAAAGTTTACAGAAGACAGAGCTGCTGGTTCAATACAATAATGCAACATAAACGTATTGATAGAGGCCCAAGAGGCCGCCTTGCATATGGTGTCAGGAGCCACATGTCGAGCCGCCGCCCAAGAAGCTGCCATTCCCCTGGTGGAATGCGCCGTCACCGCCTCAGGAGGAGCCAAGCCCTTAGCCTGTATGCTTGCTGTATGGTCCATACAATCCAGGATGCCAGAGTCCTGGTTGAAGCCTTGTTTCCTTTATTGCTGCCTGAATGCAGAATAAATAGATGGTCAGAACGTCTGAAAGGAGCAGTGAATTGAAGATATTCCTTTAAAGCTTCACCAACATCCAAAGGATGAATATCAGAAGATCCAGGAGCCTTGAATGTGGGCAGGACGATTCTCGTGGAACACCGAGGATACCTTTGGGTTGGAACCCAGCATGGGAACGAGGACAACCCGGTCCGGAAAAAAAGTCAAGAAAGGCTCTTCAGACCCTAAAGATCCAATTTCTGAGACTCGCTTGGCCGAAGTGATAGCCACCAAGAATACCAACTTCGCTGAAAAGTCTTTAATGGAAAGAGGGGAAGGCCCCGACATGCTTAGTCCAGTAATCGAATCGAGAACCAAGGGAAGATCCCATTTGGGGAATCTAGGCTTCCTTTGGGGCTTAAGCCTTGCTGCCCCCCGAAAGAACTGACGGATCAATGGCTGAACTGCCCATGATATGCCGGAGAAGGCTGACAAGGCCGATACCTGAACCCTGAGGGAACTTATTGATAGAGGAAGATCAAGGCCGGTTTGCAGGAAACTAAGGATGTCCTGGACTCCTGGGTGCTCAAAAGATCTATCCGTAGAAGAACAGAATTCCACAAACTTGGTCCAAATCCTTCCATACACCTTGTTTGTGCTTGACCTTCTCGAGCTCATCAGGGTGGAAATTACTCTTGATGCACACCCGATAGATTCTAACCTCCTCCTCTCAAGAACCAGACCGTCAGTTTCAGAAGTGCTGGGCAGGGGTGCAGAACGGCACCCTGAGAGAGAAGGTCCGGCCTGAGAGGGAGCGGTATCGGATTCCGAACACTGAGCTGGACCAAGAGGGGAAACCAAGGCCTGTTGGGCCAATAGGGAGCTATTGTTACAACGTCCACTGCTTCCCCCTGGAGTCTCTGAAGGAACCTGAGTATCACTGGAAGTGGGGGAAAGGCGTATGCCCTCCTGAACCTCCACCTGTCCGTCAGAGCATCTGTTCCGAAGGCCTGGCAGCAACGGCCTCGGGTGTAGTACTTCTCCATCTTGAAATTGCAGGGGGAGGCGAATAGGTCCACTTCGGGATTGACCCCTAAGGACAGGATCCACTCGAACGTTTGAGCATGAAGGGACCACTCGTTGTTGTCCAACTGAGAGTGTGACAGGAAGTCCGCCTGAGAGTTCTGGACCCCTGGGACAAAGACTGCTGAGATGTTCATCAGATTCCTCTGTGCCCATGATAGGATGGGTTCTACTTCTCGGAGAAGAGTAGAGCTCCGAGTGCCCCCCTGTCTTTTCATGTATGAGACCGCCATGGTGTTGTCCATCCTTAGTAGTACTGACTTCCCCTTCAGGAGATGAGAAAAGTGTTGGAGCGCGCACCAGGCTGCTCGGAGTTCCAGGACATTCGAACCCGGAACAGGGAGACATGCATCCCACTTGCCCTGAGCAAGGCTCGATCCGCAAAGGGCTCCCCAACCGGTCCCGCTGGCATCGGTCGTAACCGTGACCCACGAGATGGGAGCGATGGAGTGACAAGACAAGAGGTTCTTCCGTTGAAGCCACCAAAAGAGACTGTTCCTCATTGACGTGGATATGTGTATGTCTTGTTTCTTGTCGCCTGACTTCCACTGTCTGAGAAAGCCCGACTGGAATGGACGTAACCTCCACAGGGCCCACTTGACCATAGGAGTCGTCGAGACCATTGTACCTATTATTTTGAGGCATTGAGAGGCTTTCAGAAACTGGGTGTGCAAGGCCCGAGAGATCCTGTCTCGTATAACTGGAATTTTTTCCAACGGAAAAGAGATGGTTTCTTGTAGAGTGTCGAACTGAGCCCCTAGATATATTAGCCGTTGGGTTGGCTCTAAGTGACTTTTTGCCAGGTTCAGGAGCCACCCGAAACTGGACAGAGTGGAAATTACTTGTTCCCGATGTACCAACAACTGCTCTCTGCTTTGGGATAGCACCAGGAGGTCGTCTAGGTAATGGTACAGACGTATGCCTTTTATCCTGATAAGAGCCACTATCGTCAGGAGCACCTTCGAAAAAACACGGGGGGATGTTGTCAACCCGAAGGGGAGGCAAATAAACTGCAGATGATCTTGACCGACACAAAATCTTAGAAATTTTTGAAATTCCTTTTCTACTGGGACGTGAAAATACGCGTCCTTTAGGTCGACTGAAATCATCCAATCTCCTGGCTGTATAGCCTGCTGAATCGTCGAGAGTGTTTCCATCTTGAACCTTCCGTATTTTATAAACCTGTTTAGGTAGGTCAGGTCTATGACTGGGCGCCAAGCTCCGTTCTTTTTTTGCACCAAAAAGAGCGGGGAGTAGATTCCCTGAGACCGCTCTTCCTCTGGCACTGGAACCACTGCGCCTTGAGTTTTCAACAGGTCCACATATGACAATAACACCTGCCTCTGCTCCGCCGAGTGAGGTAGAAGGGTAGACAGAAATCTGGGGGGAGGAGTACTGGAAAAGGTCCATCTGTGACCCGACGAGACTGTCCGGACTACCCAGTAATCCGAGATCGAGGCCACCCAGACGTGCCGGAAGAGGGATAGACGGGCCCCCACCCAACCCGCCTGGGCGGGCGCGATCTCAGAAGGACTTGGCTGGATCACGTCCACTGGATGTCTGACCTTTAAAGGGCTTCTGAAAGGAAGTCTGACCTCGGCTCCAATTCCTCCTGAAGTCCCGTCCGGGCTTGTAGGAGCGTGCGTCTCTTGAGCGATCTGGGCTGCGTCTTTTAAACTGAGGTTTCTTTTTCCCGAAGCCACGTCTGTCCTGGGGAAGGAAGCCAGACTTACCACCCGTAGCCCGCGATATGGCGTCGTCCAGCTTGTTGCCAAATAGAGAAGACCCTTCAAAGGGGATCTTACACCAAGCTTGCTTGGAAACCGGGTCAGCCAGCCAGGGCCGTAACCACAGGGCTCGCTTGGCCGTGACCGAGGACAACATAACGCGAGCCAAAAGGCGGATAAGGTCAATGGACGCTTCCCCCAGAAAGACTGTCGCAAGCTTCAGCTCTGCTGCTGCTGAACTTTTAGCCAGCTCTTCGGACACACCCCTGAGGAAGGAGTCCACCTTTTCGGTCCAAGCCTCCATGGCCTTGGACATGGCTGCTAGTGCTAAGGCCGGTTTACAGGCCATACCAGCAAGCCCATAAATCCTCTTTAGGTCCTGGTCGATTTTTCTCTCGAGACCATCCTTAAAGGATACTGAATCCTCCAATGGGAGAGTCACATGTTTGGCTAGGCGCATTAACGCTGCGTCCACAAGGGGAGCATTCTCCAGGTGTTTTACTTCTTCCATCTTGAAGGGGTATAACCTGGCAGTTTTACTTGTCATGGAAGATTTTTTATCCACTTTACTCCACTCCTCTTCAATGATATCCTTCAGCTCTGTCAGAAGGGGGAAGTTTGGACGCTCCTTTCCCAGCTGCTTGAAGAATTTCTTCTGTTTAGCTGGCGGGGTAGAAGAGTCTTCCCACTTAAGGGCTTCTTTAATTGCTTTGATTAGAGGTGAAACCATAGCGTAGTCAAAGCCCCCAATATCCTCTTCACCAATGAAATCCTCATCCGAAGATTCGTTAGAAGCCGCATAGGGCTGTGAGGTACCCGGATCCTCGCGGGCTGAACCAGAGCCAGTAGCAATTGTGGATTGGCTCAACGTGTGCGCTGTATCCATATCTCTCAGCGACTGCTGTACCACACGTTTTACGAGAGATTCCATGCGTTGGCTTTCAGTCTCTTTTTCCCCGACCGCCCGGGCATAACATCGGTCACACAAGGACTTGCCCTCCGGGACTCGAGTCCCACATCCCCAGCAGGCTCTACGACTAGAGCGGCTATCATGGCGGTGGGAGCGGTGTCTGGAGGAGGAATGTGAACATCTCCTCTGGTGGTGAGATCCATGCGGAGAGTCTCTTCTGGATCTTGATGATGATTGGTATTGTGGCCTGGCAAGGTCTGTATCTTGAGGATCCAACCTGGAAGGGCTGGAGATAAAAAACACAGGGGGAGGGAAATATGGCATCAAAAACGCAAACCATGCGGCTGTATTTCAACCCCCTCCCTCACCCGCACATACCTAGTGCGTGAGGGCTGGCCACTTAAAGGCGGTGATTTGTCCATACTCTGGACTGAGAACGTCACAAAACAGTCTTTTCCGGTCTGTAAGAGAAAAACCGTGGACCTAAGGCCATAGTATGCAGATTGCAGATGTAATGTGCAAGGTAAAACCAATGTGCAGAGCATAGACAATGTGCAGAGCATAAACCAATGTGCAGAGCATAAACCAATGTGCAGAGCATGAACCAGTGTGCAGAACCTAAACCAATGTGCAGAGCATAAACCCAATGTACAGAGCATAGACCAAATGTGCAGAGCATAGACCAAATGTGCAGAGCATAGACCAATGCAGTAAACATTTTTGGCACTGACCTGACCAAGGCTGGGGAACTGGCTGCGCTGCCTCCAACTCTCTGACAGAACCCAGAGAGACTGAAGCAGCAGCCGGTTTTTAAATTCCCCGCCCGTGACGTCACCGCTTCTTCCGACGCGCGCCTGCGCCGTGGGAAGACGGTCGTACGGCGCCTGCGCGGCCGCCGACCTGGCCGCGCCATTGCGCATGTGCGAACCAAGCCTCGGTTTCGCAGTGAGCAATGCGCACGCGCAGCCTGCCAAGGCGCCCGAAATGCGGAAGCGCCAAGCAAACTGGAACGCACAAGCGTTCCAGCCGCCATAGGGGACAGCAAGAACGCCATAAGACATACAACGAATACAGGTACAAATATGACTGCCATGGAGAAATAAGCATAGACCTTGCCAGCCGTTGATGCATCCCGTTCGGTCGTCCGATGGGCATACAGAGGCGACCCCCCATACCACCATAGGGTACCATCCAGCCTCTAAGCTCCCCGCCCGCCCATGGCTGGGCTCCGAGCTGCACCGCAAAAGTATGCCAAGGATCCGAAATCCACCTGGACGCGAACAGCATGCAGGTCCGTGGAGGAGGACAAAAAAGGAACACAGTATGGAGTGGTGAGTGTTCATTTATGGGAATGGGGTCCTATAGCATTGGAGAGGAGGCGGGGTTAACCCACACGTAGGCTGCCATGGAGTCTGTCAGGAAAAAGAAAATTTGGAAAAAAAAATATGTTTTTTTTTTGTTTCAGTTTCAAAACTTTGTAAATAAGTACGTTTTCTCCTTCACTGATGGGCACTGATGGGGCTGCACTGACGGGCACTGATAAGGCGGCACTGATGGGCACTGATGAGGTGGCACCAATGAAGTGGCACTGATGCGGTGGCATTGATGGGCACTGATATGTGGCACTTATAGACAGCACTGACTACAAACATAAGTTCAATGTTTGTAGTCTTTCCTCGTAACTGAAGTCCTCCAGTCCCTTTACTAATTTTGTTGCCCTTCTCTGGACTCTCTCCAGTTCCAGCACATTCTTCCAAGAGGATTGATGACCAGAACTGGACACAGAGTTGCCAACCTACCAGATTGAAATTTACTGGCACGACACCCAAAATTTACTGGCACAGCCACGTTTTTACTGGCATTTCAGAAAAGTTACAAAATTCAATTTTTAGGTGCAAATTTCAGTATTTCGGCTACAAACAAATACGCTAGTCAAATAGCAATGTGATTTAAGGTAGATATTAAGGTAAAAAAAAAATATTTTTGTTATTTTCGGTTATAATAAGGGTGAATTATTTAGTCCAATACCCTCCTGCCTCCATCACTTGTCACCATCGCTCCCTGCCACCAATGCCCCCTGCCTCCATCGCCCCCTACCTTCAATCTCCCCCTGCCTTCAATCGCCCCTTGCCAACAACACCCCCTGCCACCATCCCCCTCTGCTGCCAACACCCCCTGCCTCCAACACCCCCTGCCACCAACACCCCCTGCCACCAACACCCCCTGCCACCAACACCCCCTGCCTCCATCAACCTCTGCTGCCAAGACCCCCTGCCGCCAAGACCCCCTGCCGCCATCAACCTCTGCCGCCAACACCCCCTGCCGTCATCAACCCCTGCCACCAACACTCCCTGCCACCAACACCCCCTGCCTCCATCAACCTCTGCCGTCAACACCCCCTGCCACCAACACCTCCTGCCTCCACCAACCTCTGCCGCCAACACCCCCTGCCTCCATCCCCCATATTTGATGATTTTGATCAAATTGCATAGCGATTGGATAATAAAATAGAAGTGTGTATGGCCACCATTAGGTCAGGTGGGTAATGTAGCCCCTAAAACCACCAGCCAACTAGCACTTTTAGACAGATCAATGGCAGGTTTTCTTTTAATGATCCTTTTACATTTTATAATGCATGAATAGTTGAAGGAGCAAAGTGCAGAACCAATCAGAATCCTTGTATAGCACATTCTACTTGGTTACTATGTGATACTCCACCTTCCAATACAGTTTATATAAAAACACCACAGTCTATGAACTACATGTTACCGGCCCCTCTGCCACCATCACCCCCTACCTCCATCCCCCTCTGCCACCATCACTTGCTGTACCGTTGGCTGGGCTGTCGCTCTGTCCCTGTCTCCCCCGTGGACTCTGGATTGCTTGGATGCAGGGCTCCTCGTTCCGCCGTTGCATGCTGCTCAGCCTCCGAGTTCTCCTGCTTTAGTGCTCCTAGTTAGATTTCAAATGATGGCGGGATGTGGGATGGCGTGCCTGGCTGCCACGGAATGTGCTGATACGTCGTCATGGTCACCTTACTCGACACTTGCCTCGACAGAAAAGCGCGCCGGCGCCGCAAAGCCTGTGTGAAATCCGCCCCCCCGCCGGCCAAATACAGGTCGGATCTGCTCGGCTCGGCAAGCTCCGGAACTGCGCATACGCAGTTCCAAGCCGGACCGATCATGGCCATTTTTTTACTGGCACCTTCCCGCTACTACGGGCATTTACGGGCGGGGAAAAAAGAGCCCATTTTTACGGGCTGCCCGTAAATCTACAGGCGGTTGGCAACACTGACTGGACACCATACCCTAAGTGCAGATACTCCTAGCAGAAGGTGAAGCCAGACCATTATGCAGTTTTTCTGTTGTTACTTTTTTATTTTTACCTTATAGCTTTCAGCGTTTTTGAAAGACCCCCCAAACCATACATTTTCTGAAAAATCTGGAACTGCCATTCAACCCACTGTTGCTTTTAAATCATGCTAAAGTGTCTTTACATACAGCATCTACACATCTGTAAGTTGTTCATTTGTTTTCATCTTTTCTTGTTCTACCGTGCTCCTTATCCTATATTACCATAAGCTGTAATGCCTGACATACTAAATCTATTTTGTGTACTTGCAATAGGGCTTTCTCTCCCTGTACTCTCACCCTTGAAGAAGGAGGAAATCATATATATCTCCGAAATGCGTTGGGTTGAGTAATCATTCATGACGTTGATGTAATGTATACTTATGTATTTTGTTGAATTTGTATGGTGTTTAGACACTTTACTTTTAACCCGCGCTATAGCCGATGGCTTCAGTGCGGACGCTCCCTGTTGGGAGGCTGTCCCTGGACGTCCTCTTGTTTACTTCCCTAATGCGTGCTCCTGAGAGCGCGCATCGGGGAAGTTCTGTGCTGGCCATGTCCCTCGGACACAGCCAGTCACAGATCGCTGTAAACGGCCAATCACAGCGGCTGTTTACAGCGCGATCGGCGTGTCCAATGAGAGATGATCTCATATGTAAACATATGAGATCATCTCTCAGTGCCGCTCTCCCTCCTCACACAAAGACAGCGTGTGAGGAGGGAGAGATGAATGGCTGCAGCGGCCGTGAGTAAAAAAAAAAAAAGTGCGATCTATCCCCACTGTCATCTGTCCCCAGTGCCATCTGTCCCCAGTGCAATCTGTCAGTGCCACCTGTCCCCAGTGCCACCTGTCAGTGCCATTTGTCCCCAGTGCCACGTGTCATCAGTGCCATATCAGTGTCACGTGTCATCAGTGCCACATATTAGTTCCATCTGTCATCAGTGCCATGTATCAGTGCCACCTGTCAGTGTCACGTGCCATCTGTTATCAGTGTCACGTGTCATCAATGCCACGTATCAGTTCCATCTGTCATCAGTGCCACATATCGGTGCCATCTGTCATCAGTGCCACGTATTAGTGCCACATGATATCAGTGTCACGTGTCATCAGTGCCCCGTATTAGTGGCATCTGTCATCAGTGCCACATCAGTGTCACGTGTCATCAGTGCCACCTGTCATCAGTGCCACGTGTCATTGTCCTGGTGCTCCAGGGCCTTCAAAAGTGTAATAGGTAGTCAACAAGTTAGATGTGTAATTTATGCTCCTAGAACACGTGATGGCGCTCCCTTCATGTTTGGCCTCTCTAAGTGGCCAGGCTGTGTAAAAGTCCCACACATGTGGTATCATAATACTCAGGAGGAGTAGCAGAATTTATTTTGGGGTGTCATTTGTGGTATACACATACCATGTGAGAGAAATAACCTATTACAATGACACTTTTGTGGGGAAAAAAAATAAAAATAAAAAATAATTCATTTTGCAAAGAATTGTGGGAAAAAATGACAACATCAAAAACCTCACCATGCCTCTTACTAAATACCTTGGAATGTCTACTTTCAAAAACGGGGTAATTTGGGGGGTATTTGTACTTTCCTGGCTTGTTCGGGTCACAAGAAATGAGATCGGCCACCAGTACATCAGATGAGATCAATTCTGAATGATTTGCACCACAGTTTGTAGACTCTCTAAGAGCCCGTTCACACTACTGTGACTTGGGGGGCGACTTGTCAGACCGCAAGTCGCCCCAAGTCGCTTGACATCAGAAATGACATGCAAGTGAATGAGAGCCGTCTTAATGATAGACATGGGAACTGTCAAAAAATTCGTTTCGTTTCGTCCCGTTTCGTATATAAAAAAATTCGTAATTCGTAATTCGTGTACGAAATTCCGTTCGAATTCGTACGAAATACGAAATTCGGACGAATCGTAATTTTTTTTACGAATCGTTAGTAAAGTTACGAATCGTTACGAATCGTTAACGCGGCTAATGAATTGTCGGTTCTCATAACACAGAGAACAATTCGAATCCAACTACAAATATCGAATTTCAATTTCAAGTTACGAATCGTTCCGAATCGTTACGAATAGTTACGAATCGTTAGTAAATCCAACTACAAATATCGAATTTCAACTAATATGAAAGAAATTATAATAGCGGATATAACGAATGCTTTGAATGCTTCGAATGAATTCGAGATTCAGTATATCTAATATAGAGAACTGTTCCTGCACAAAGTGTCATTTTTGCAGGAAAAAAAGCTATTTAAAAACACTCGCGGCTAATAAAAAGTCGGCTACGTAACACAGAGAACAGTCATTCATTGATTAAAAAAAAAAAAAAAAGCGTGGGGGTCCCCCCCAATTCAATAACCAGGCCCTTCAAGTCTGGGATGGATATTAAGGGGGACCCCAGCCAAAAAAAAAAAAAAAATGGCGTGGGCCCCCCCCCAAATATCCATACCAGACCCTTCAGGTCTGGGATGGATTTTAAGGGGAACCCCGGCCAAAAAAAAAAAAATGGCGTGGGGTCCCCCTCAAAATCCATACCAGACCCTTTATCCGAGCACGCAACCTGGCAGGCCGCAGGAAAGGAGGGGGGGACGAGAGCGGCCCCCCCTCCCGCCTGAACTGTACCAGGCCACATGCCCTCAACATTGGGAGGGTGCTTTGGGGTCCCCCCCAAAGCACCTTGTCCCTATGTTGATGAGGACAAGGGCCTCATCCCCACAACCCTGGCCGGTGGTTGTGGGGGTCTGCGGGCGGGGGGCTTATCGGAATCTGGAAGCCCCCTTTAACAAGGGGACCCCCAGATCCCCCCCCCCCCCCTGTGTGAAATGGTAAGGGGGTACTGTACCCCTACCATTTCACCAAAAAAGTGTCAAAAATGGTAAAAATGACAGGAGACGGTCTTTGACAATTCCTTTATTAAAATCTTCTTTCTTCTTTCTTCATCCTTCGGTTATAGGATGCCCTCCGTTATAAAAGACCTGTCAGCCGGAGGGAAGCCTCACAGAGCGGGAGCCTCCCATTGCGAGGAGCGGCCTGCGAGAAGAGACGCCGATGCCGGACGAGAAGGACGAGAAGACCGGAGCAAGAAGAAGCGGATCGGAGGAAGAAGAAGATGGAAGAAGATGGAAGAATATGCCGGAAGGAGAAGATGAAGAAACCGAAGGGTGAAGAAAGAAGATTTTAATAAAGGAATTGTCAAAGACCGTCTCCTGTCATTTTTACCATTTTTGACACTTTTTTGGTGAAATGGTAGGGGTACTTTTGTACCCCCTTACCATTTCACACAGGGGGGGGGGGGATCTGGGGGTCCCCTTGTTAAAGGGGGCTTCCAGATTCCGATAAGCCCCCCGCCCGCAGACCCCCACAACCACTGGCCAGGGTTGTGGGGATGAGGCCCTTGTCCTCATCAACATGGGGACAAGGTGCTTTGGGGGGGACCCCAAAGCACCCTCCCAATGTTGAGGGCATGTGGCCTGGTACGGTTCAGGCGGGAGGGGGGGCCGCTCTCGTCCCCCCTCCTTTCCTGTGGCCTGCCAGGTTGCGTGCTCGGATAAGGGTCTGGTATGGATTTTGAGGGGGACCCTACGCCATTTTTTTTTTTTTTTTTGGCTGGGGTCCCCCTTAATATCCATCCCAGACCTGAAGGGCCTGGTTATTGAATTTGGGGGGACCCCTATGCATTTTTTTTATCAATGACTTCAATGAATGACTGTTCTCTGTATTACGGATCCAACAATTCATTTGCCGGCAATAGCCGCAAGTGATTTTAAATAGCCTTTTTTTCCTGCAAAAATGACACTGCAGGAACAGTTCTCTATATTAGATATACTGAATCTCGAATCATTCGAAGCATTCGTTATATCCGCTATTATAATTTCTTTCATATTAGTTGAAATTAGATATTTGTTAGTTGTATTCGAATTGTTCTCTGTATTACGGGAATCGGCAATTAGCCGCGAGTGATTTTAAAATATTTTTTTTTTTCCTGCAAAAAATGACACATTGTACAGAGACAGTTCTAAGCACAGGAAACCTGCGCCCCTTCATAGGCATACTAGAGAGTATATAGTATATAGAAGGGGTCATGTTTCCCGTGCTTAGAACTCTCTCTGTACAATGTGTCATTTTTTGCAGGAAAAAACTATTTAAAATCACTCGCGGCTAATTGCCGATTCCCGTAATACAGAGAACAATTCGAATACAACTACTAACAAATATCTAATTTCAACTAATATGAAAGAAATTATAATAGCGGATATAACGAATGCTTCGAATGATTCGAGATTCAGTATATCTAATATAGAGAACTGTCTCTGTACAATGTGTCATTTTTGCAGGAAAAAAAGGCTATTTAAAATCACTTGCGGCTATTGCCGGCAAATGAATTGTCGGATCCGTAATACAGAGAACAGTCATTCATTGAAGTCATTGATAAAAAAAAGCGTAGGGGTCCCCCAAATTCAATAACCAGGCCCTTCAGGTCTGGGATGGATTTTAAGGGGAACCCCAGCCAAAAAAAATGGCGTGGGGTCCCCCTCAAAATCCATACCAGACCCTTATCCGAGCACGCAACCTGGCAGGCCGCAGGAAAAGAGGGGGGGACGAGAGCGGCCCCCCTCCCGCCTGAACCGTACCAGGCCACATGCCCTCAACATTGGGAGGATGCTTTGGGGGTCTGAGACCCCCAAAGCACCTTGTCCCCATGTTGATGAGGACAAGGGCCTCATCCCCACAACCCTGGCCGGTGGTTGTGGGGGTCTGCGAGCGGGGGGCTTATCGGAGTCTGGAAGCCCCCTTTAACAAGGGGACCCCCAGATCCCGCCCCCCCCTGTGTGAAATGGTAAGGGGGTACAAAAGTACCCCTACCATTTCACCAAAAAAGTGGCAAAAATTGTAAAAATGACAGGAGACGGTCTTTGACAATTCCTTTATTAAAATCTTCTTTCTTCATCCTTCGGTTTCTTCATCTTCTCCTTCCGTCATCTTCTTCCATCTTCTTCTTCCTTCGATTCGCTTCTTCTTGCTCCGGTCTTCTCGTCCTTCTCGTCCGGCATCGGCGTCTCTTCTCGCAGGCCGCTCTCCGCAATGGGAGGCTCCCGCTCTGTGAGGCTTCGCTCCGGCTGACAGGTCTTTTATAACGAAGGCACCTGATGACCCCGCCCCCCCCTCTGACGTAATGGGGAAAGCCATAGGGAAGTCCCCATGATGTCCCCGTGCGTCAGAGGGGGGGGCGGGGTCACCAGGTGCCTTCGTTATAAAAGACCTGTCAGCCGGAGCGAAGCCTCACAGAGCGGGAGCCTCCCATTGCACGGAGCGGCCTGCGAGAAGAGACGCCGATGCCGGACGAGAAGGACGAGAAGACCGGAGCAAGAAGAAGCGAATCGAAGGAAGAAGAAGATGGAAGAAGATGACGGAAGGAGAAGGGGGGTCCCCTTGTTAAAGGGGGCTTCCAGATTCCGATAAGCCCCCCGCCCGCAGACCCCCACAACCACCGGCCAGGGTTGTGGGGATGAGGCCCTTGTCCTCATCAACATGGGGACAAGGTGCTTTGGGGGGGACCCCAAAGCACCCTCCCAATGTTGAGGGCATGTGGCCTGGTACGGTTCAGGCGGGAGGGGGGGGCGCTCTCTCGTCCCCCCCTCTTTCCTGCGGCCTGCCAGGTTGCGTGCTCGGATAAAGGGTCTGGTATGGATTTTGAGGGGGACCCTACGCCATTTTTTTTTTGCCCGGGGTTCCCCTTAAAATCCATCCCAGACCTGAAGGGCCTGGTTATTGAATTTGGGGGGACCCCTATGCTTTTTTTTTTTTATATCAATGAATGACTGTTCTCTGTGTTATGGAGCCGACAATTCATTTGCCGGCAATAGCCGCAAGTGATTTTAAATAGCTTTTTTTTCTGCAAAAATGACACTTTGTCATTCGAATCATTCGAATTCATTCTAATTCATTCGTTATATCTGCTATAATAATTTCGTTTGAATTAGTTGAAATTTGATATTGGTAGTTGGATTTGAATAATTTGGAGCTGAAATTCGTAAACGGAAGTCGAAGTCATTCGAATCATTCGGCGACGAAATTCGTAAACGGAATTTCGTATTCCGTACGGAATTCGTAAAAAAAAAAAATTCATACTACAGATTCGTAAATTCGTACGAATTTCGAAAAAATTCGTACGAATTACGAATTCGTACGAAACGAATCGCACATGTCTACTTAATGAACGCTACTGAAGTCGCTCCAACTTCAGAAAAGGTTCCTGTACTACTTCAATCCGACTTCTAGGCGACTTGTACCCATTGATTTCAATGGAAGTCGCCTCCAAGTCGGATCTCCATCTATATGGACGCGACAGTGTCTCCTTGAGGAGGAACTCCACGCCAAATTTAAATAAAAAACCAGCATGGGTACCCCCTCGAGGAGCATACCAGGCCCTTAGGTCTGGTATGGCTTTTAAGGGCAACCCCCTACGCCGAAAAATGGCGTGGGGGTCCCCCCAAGATCCACACCAGACCCTTATCCGAGCACGCAGCCTGGCCGGTCAGGAAAGGGGGTGGGGACGAGCGAGCGCCCCCCTCCTGAACCGGGCCGCATGCCCTCAACATGGGGGGGGTGGGTGCTTTGGGGAAGGGGGACGCCCTGCGCCCCCCCCCCACCCCAAAGCACCTTGTCCCCATGTTGATGAGGACAAGGGCCTCTTCCCGACAACCCTGGCCATTGGTTGTCGGGTCTGCGGACGGGGGGCTTATCGGAATCCGGGAGCCCCCTTTAATAAGGGGGCCCCCAGATCCCGGCCCCCACCCTATGTGAATGAGTATGGGGTACGGTGTACCCCTACCCATTCACATAGGTGTAAAAGTGTAAATAAAAAAAACACACAATTTTTTTTAAATATTTTATTGCACTGCTCCGGGGGTCTTCTTCCGTCTTGGGGGGTCTTCTCGCCGGACTCCTCCGCTCTCTTCTGCTCTTTTACCTAGCTCTTTTACCAAGCGGAGGAGCCCGGCTTTCTTCTTCGTCGTCGCCATCTGGGGGTCTCGTTACGCCTTCGGGGGTCTTCCGGGGTCTCTTCTGTTCTTGCCGCTGTCGACGCTTTCTGCTCGTTTCTTTTCCCCACTCATGTGCTAATTACCAAACTCAAATTTTAGGTTATACTATTATGATCATTTATTGTCATGGTATTGTTTTTTGATCATTTGTTAATTAAATCCACAGATACTTTCCTGATGAAGCGGATTTGTCCGCGAAACTAGTTGAACTGTGTTCTGTGATGAAATTGTCCCACCATGCCTCCCCCCCAATCCGGGGTTAACTGTCGTGGTGACATATATGAACTTCTGCTATGTTTTTATTCTGTAATTGATCATTATTTTGGTATCAATAAAACTATTTTATTTGTTTAGTATATACTTACTACTCATTTATATTTCACTGTCTTACCGTACCGTGATAGTCCAACACTGCCCACAAGTCCTCTGTGGTGACCTGGTTGGGGACCAGGTTCCCACTATTTCATTTCAAAGATTCCTGGATGATGGTACAAGTTTATTTATTTCCATGTTGATATTCATTCATAGAGACCACACACATTTTTCAATAAAATGCCTGCTAAATTCCTACCAAGGCCTCATTCACATGGGGTGTACTAAAGCATATGCCCGTGGAGGGCCATTTTTACCCACACAGGGGTGCATGGGTGTTCTGTGCATCCTGTGCAGGCAGCCCCTTTCATGTCAATTGGGAAGCAGCGAATGCAAGGACAGAGCCGCTGCTGCCAATCTGACATCCATGCGGGTGTAGGTGCGTGGCCCCAAATGCAGGCAGTATGAGGTCAGGGACATGCACCCACATGAATGTCACGTTTGAAGCAGTGTCCATGCAGCTTCTGCATCCCAGTTGACATGAATGGAGCTGCCTGCGTAGGGATGGAACACCTGTGCACTCCCATGCAGCCGATGTGTCCCAATTGACATCACTGGGACTGCCTGCATGGGGATAAATTGGAAAACCTGTGCATCCCTTCGCAGGTGAACATGGCCTCACTGTAGTATGCCCCGTGTCTAGGAGGCCTTACTATGGTTTTCATTTTTTTTATTTAACAGGTACAATTTTTTGGGGGGGCTTTACAAAGATATCAGGGGTCTAGACCCCCAATGTCTTTTGAAACAGTCCCTTTCTCTGCAGCACTGTAGATGTGAATGGAAGTCACTGTATAGAGACTCCTATTCATTCAGGATTTGAAGCATAGTAAACAAAATTGACTATGCTTCTGTGATAAATGAACACAGGATCAATCACTGTTAATTCTGGAAATGGGGGGGGGGGGGGTCTGGTAATCACATTGGTACAAACCCCCCTCCATTTTGACTTCCACGTGTGCCCCAGCAGTAGCTGCAGCCAGTGGGGGGGGGGGGGGGGGAGAAGACTAGCGCTACAGAGAGGGTGCCAGGGATTGGTGCGTGGGGGGGGGGGGGTCCCCTGCAGGGAGAATCGTAGAAGTATTTATATGGATATTTAAGGATTGAGGAGACGTGGGGGCCGGAATGTAGTTTGCTATAGTGAAAAAAAAAAATACAATAAGCTTATTAAATGCCTGTCATTTAGCAAGCATCTAGGCAAATCATTAAGTATTTTAGTTAATCCCTGTTTTGCTTCACCAGGCTAATCACTGCAAGTGAGATCTCTATAAACTGATCTAGTTGTGGTAAAATAGCTACAATTTATAAAATTTCAGCAATGTTGGAGACAGCGACTTTTTGCAGATAGTAGAAATCTTTAATCGAAAACTTGTGTAGATCTTTACAGATGAAGATCAGATATGTAAAGAAATAAAATTAAACTCATAGCATGTCTAGCTCCAGCAATTACATTGCTCAGACCAGAAAGTAGAGACACTGTTAGACAGTGACTCCATCCAAATGACATCTTGCAGACTGTAGAAGGCGTTAAAGCGGAGTTCCACTCAAAAATTCAACTGTTAATTAAGTGTTGGTGACACCCTAACATATCATCATTTTTTTGGGGGGGGGGGAAGCAGGTACCCCGTTTTACAGGCACCCGGCTCCCACTTCACCCTAGTGCTGGAAGGAAGATCTCCTCTCCCCCCTCCCTGCAATCTTCTGGGACACATCACAGGTACAGAATAGCACGTGCCCAGCTGTGAAGCGACAACGAGGCACCCACAGTTACAATGCCTGCTCTGGGGGGGGAGCTTTATGCACCCACAAATCGCTAGACCATGGGACAGGCGAGTCATTAAAAGTCAGCAGCTACATGTTTTGTAGCTGCTGACTTTAATGGGAACTCCGATTTAATCAAAAACTTGTGCAGATTGTTAAACATCAGATATGCAAAATAAAACACACACACAACAACACACACACACACCCACATATCTAGATCCAGCAATTACATGTGCTCAGACTAGAAAGTAAAGACACACTGAAAAGAGGATTGCCTAGGTATTCCTTTACCACAAACACTCCATTGATTTTCATGCGACATGAGCTCCCAATGTTTCCCTATGAGAGCCGTCTTAACTGGTCCAACACAAGTGGGACTGACTTTGAAAATGCTCCCTGCACTACTTTCGCTACAGATACAATTCACTAAAGCAGAATCAGTCTTTTATAAACTATTAAATGTAGCACTTGAGCATCCCAACTCAATGTTAAACCTATTTAAAGCAGCGTTCAGCGGTTTATTAAAAGTCAGCAGCTACAAAAAGTGTAGCCGCTGACTTTTAATAAACACTCACCTATCCCACAGTCTAGCGATGCGGCTGCCCGAAGACTCGGTTCGCTCCCCCACGCCGTTATCAGTAGTGTGGGGGGGGGGGGGACAGGCTGTGACAGCTTGTGGCTTCACAGCCAGGTGCGCACTCTCAAATGTGGCAGGTCATGGGGGTTAGGAGTCCTTAAAGTGGAAATGCCACTTTTGGGTGGAACTCTGCTTCAACTTGAAAAAGTGTAGTTGGCTGCACACCCTTAAAACCTGATTGGCAGTCTCCTTTAGATTTATGAAAGCCACACAAAGCAAGGACCTACCTAAACAGATTACCAGTTTTCTGAAACAGGGACCCTATTTAGCACAAAGTATATAGGCACAGCCTTCTACAATTTAGAAAGGGATATAAAAAGCAGTAGTAAAGACCACTTTGATGTCTACCTACAGGGAAGCCTATATGCATTACCAATATTCCCCCATATAGAGCAATACTGCAGACTAGTAAGAGTAACTACTCAAAGGAAAGGAAGGACAGGAGGTTTTCAGGGAAAGGAACCCCACAGGTTGGCTCTCATGGTGACCATACATGCATTAAGTGATCAAATTCTTTTGGGGGAGATTGATGAGAAAAGTAATAGTTATTTGCAGTTATCAACCCATTCAGTCGATAAACCACAGGAGGAAGAGAATTTCAAACCCTTTTTAAAATCTATTGAGAGTTAGCGATCGCCTTTGTTTCCACCATACACTCTCACAAAAGATGCTGCATATCCAGGAATAGACTATTTTTAGTGCAGAACCAATATAGTATATGGCCACCATTACACTATAGAGGTGTTGTAACCTCCTCCAGAGCAATATCTATAGTCAGAGAAAGTCGGTTAGAGTTTAGTCTACCTCACATCGGTGGCTAGTGGGAAAAGCGCCACCCTTAGTACAAACAGCTTAAAAAAAAAAAAAAAAAAAAAAAAAAAAAAAAAAAAAAAAAAAAATGTAATGGGTGTATGCAAGTGGAACTGAAGTCAGAACTAAGCAGGCACCTTCAGACAATAGGGCGAGGAGACACAGCGGAAGGAACTCTGAGAATGACTGCTGTAGTCACATTACATTTTAGGGCTTGAAGATCCACATGATATACTATACATCTCTATTTTCATCAAGTAATTGTAAAAAATGTATTTAATGCAAGAACATACAATTCAAAAGAAAGACCCTTTAACAATAAGCATAACCCATTAATAACAAAACAAGCACTTTAAACACAAACTCACGTGTTCCTGCCTGGGCAGCAGAGATCAGCCAGACACTGAGCACCAACCAGCCCCTCACCACTGCAGCCTGCATTGCAAAAAGTGAATTGTTTCCTCTCCTTCCAGCACAGGTGTATTTAAATTGGCCTCTACTAGCCACAGCTGAGAGTAATAGCAGTCAGGATTCTAATGTTTCCTCCTCCTGTGTATGAAAAGCCTTCAGGCCCATCATGTGATGGAAGATGTCTGATTCTGTGTCCTGGGCTCTGCCCCACTGCTCATGTGCTTATGGGTCACTTACCATGAATCTCAGATTTTAAAGCGGTTGTATACCCCTTTAACCTCCCTGGCGGTATGATTCTGGCTGGAATTTTGTGCTGAAAGCGGTACAATTATTTTGCATGGAAATTTATATTGTAGGCATGCAATTCTTATGAATAACTCACTTAAATCTGTCCGAACCAGAGTCTAGTAGACATCCCGGGTATGATAAAGTTTGAAACACAAAATCATAAATTATAATACAATAAAAATATATATAAAAATGATTCAATAATGTAATCAAATCAAAAACACAGAAATTTGCTCAGTTGCAGAATAGTCGCTGTCATTAAATGTATTCTTTGATGATAAATTGTGATTCTAATTTTTTATTGGTGTTTTCTAGCTGGTCTAAAACCACTTTTGACATAAAGGGACACTTTTGGTTGCTATGGACAATCTCCAGTTTCCAGGCAGAAAAATTTGTTTTTTATTATATAAAATGACATGCAGGGCACTGGGCAGACCACTAGGGACAAAGGGGATGTGTATTTTTTGTATACAGTACTGTAATCTGTAATATTACAGTACTGTATGTGTTGTGTGTTTTTAAACTTTTTTTAAATTTGGCACCGATCTCCGCTCCCGTGCGTCGGAACGTTGCAGGGAACGGAGATCGGCGGCACTCGGGCACTGTGTGAATCGAGCGAGCGGACGGCTCGCTCACACAGCGGGGAGACATCGCAGGATCCAGGGGAAAAGGTAAGTAACCCCACCCCCCCCCCCCTGTATCCTGCAACGCAAGCCCGAGTCTGGCTCGGGATTACCGCTCCTAGCAGAAAAAACTAGCCAGACTCGGGAATACCGCCTAGGAGGTTAAAAAAATTTTTTTGGGTTAACTACCTGCAAGACAAAGTCATATGAGTAGCATACTAGCTCATTATGCATCACTTACCTTAGATCGGGGCCCCCGACGCCGTGTTCTTCTCCCCCTTCGGCCGCATCCATATCTAAACAGATACTTCCGGGTATCTTTCTGGTATCGCCGCTCCGGCCAATCACAGCGCCGCTGCGGCGCTGTGATTGGCGAGAGCGGCGAGGACGTCGCTCCGCGCATGCGCACGGGACACTTCAACTGCGGTGAGCCGCAGTTGAAGATGGGGATTAACCCTGTAAATGCACCGTTGTCTACGGCGCGCACGCGCCGTAGACAACGTTGTAAAACGTTCTTTTCAAATATCTCCTAAACCGTGCAGGTTTAGGAGGTATTTCTTGTACCTACAGGTAAGCCTTAATCTAGCTTACCTGTAGGTGCAAGTTGAATTTTAGGGTATACAACCCCTTTAACTAAGTTTCTAAAATTTCAGAGGTGATATTGCTATCATTGTCTGAGGAGATGAAAATTATCATTTTAATATTGTGTTTATCATGGACAAATTACACCCAAAATAGCTTCAACTTCAGATCCAACTGTCCAAATTGATTGACTTGTCTCTGTCCAAAGTTCAACTCACCATAATGCAGAATCATTGGGAACCCTGAGCCTGTCACTTGCCGCCAGATGCGGCATGCCACTTGCCACCATGGCAGTGCGGCCCGGGGACCTGTTTTAGAGCATGCTGGAGTGGGCCCAGACAAGAAAGAGGAAATGGGTGTCAGTGGCTTTGCTAGGGTTGGTGTCACACCCTGCCAAGTAAAGTCCCCCCTCAGTACAGACCCCCTTCATTAAGTATAGATCCCCCTCCCTCAGTACAGACCCCCCAATATTTATAGAACCCCCCAATAAGTATAGACCGCCCTCAGTACAGACCCCCCGCTAAGTACAGACCCCCCTCAGTACAGACCCCCGCTAAGTACAGACCGCCCTCAGTAAAGACCCCCCTCACTACAGACCCCCCGCTAAGCACAGAACCCCCCTCAGCACAGGCCCCCCGCTAAGTACAGACCCCCTCAGTACAGACCCCCCACTAAGCACAGACCCCCCTGCTAATTACAGACCCCCCTCAGTACAGACCCCCGCTAAGTACAGACCCCCGCTAAGTACAGACCCCCCTCAGTACAGACCCCCTCTCAATACAGACCCCCCTCAGTACAGACCGCCCTGCTAAGTACATACCCCCTCAGTACAGACGCCCCCCGCTAAGTACAGACCCCCTTACTCTCAGGCGGGGGGCGTTCTCAGCTCCCCCTGGCTCGGGTGGGCTCGGCTGTGCTCGGGCGGGGGTGGTCTCAGCTCCCCTCGGCTCGGGCAGGCTCGGCTGTGCTCGGGTGGGGGGGTGGTCTCAGCTCCCCTCGGGCGGGCTCGGCTGTGCTCGGGCGGAGGTGGGCGGTTTCAGCTCCCCTTGGCTGGAGGCAGGTGGAGCTGGAGGCAGAGCGAGTGTTAGCGCTATAGTGGGGTTTGCTCGCTCTGTCAATTTTATTCCGGGACACTGTATTGTCCCAGAATGAAGGTACCTGGGACTCGGGACAGACCTGCAATCCGGGACACGTGGGCACCCTAAATGCAATGCATGCTGACATATGACATACTTAAACCACTTGAATACAGGGCACTTATACACCTTCCTGCCCAGACCAATTTTCAGCTTTCAGCGCTGTCATTATTTCTATGACTACATTGTAATATATAATGAAATAGTTCAACTCACCATAATGCAGAATCATTGGGAACCCTGAGCTTGTCACTTGCCACCAGATGCGGCATGCCACTTGCCACCATGGCAGTGCGGCATGGGGACCTGTTTTAGAGCATGCTGGAGTGGGCCCAGACAAGAAAGAGGATGGGTGGGTGTCAGCAGTGTTGGTCATCTTACTTTTAAAAAGTAATTAGTTAAGTTACAAATTACTTCTCCCAAAAAGTAATTGCATTAGTAACTCAGTTACTACATTGGAAAAGTAATTAGTTACGCAGCAAAGTAACTGACTTTTTTTTTTTAATATTCTATACGTGTAACTAAGGGGCTGGTCTAGTATTACTGTAACCAAGGGGGGCACTTATTATTATTGTTATAGATCGTGTAACCAAGGGGCTGCTCTATTATTACTCTAACCCAAGGGCAGATCTGTTATAGCGTGTAAGCAAGTGGAGGGTCTATTATTATTATAATGTGTAAGGGGCGGATGGCTACAGAAGAGGGCGAATGTTAAATGAATGGGCAGAGCTCGATATATAACAATAATAATAAATGCGCCCCTTAGTTACAGTAATACTAGACCCACCCCTTACTTACACGATAGACGCCCCTTGCAGAGTAGCACGAGCATCAGGAGCGTGCGGCATCGCCTCGTACAATTACATGTTAACTGCACCTGCGCGGTGTAGAGTTCACTCAGAGCTGTTTAGGTTCGGCAATTTTCGGAAGCTCCATAGTCCTTCGTACTGCTCAAGCCCTGCGCCTGCGCAGTACAGGGGGTCCTTATCTGGCGGGGGAACTTTTTCGGCAGGACACCGGAATTACACTACTGCCATCTAGTGGCGGTAGATGTAATTGGGGTAACTAAGCCAAAGTAATGGGAACTGAGTTACCATGAGGGGAAAAGTAATCAGTTACTGTAGATTACTCGTTACCCTCTAAAGTAACTGCGTTAGGTAACTCAGTTTATTTTAACTCAGTTACTTACATCACTGGGTGTCAGTGGCTTTGCTAGGGTTGGTGTCACCCCCTGCCAAGTAAAGTCCCCCCTCAGTATAGACCCCCCTCCCTCAGTATAGATCCCCTCCCTCAGTACAGACCCCCTCCAATAAGTACAGACCCCCCTCCCTCAGTATAGATCCCCCTCCCTCAGTACAGACCCCCCCAATATTTATAGACCCCCAATAAGTATAGACCCCCCTCAGTACAGACCCCCCCCGCTAAGTACTGACCACCCTCAGTAAAGACCCCCCTCACTACAGACCCCCCGATAAGCACAGACCCCCCCTCAGTACAGACCCCCCCTAAGTACAGACACTCCTCAGTACAGAACCCCCTGCTAAGTACAGACCCCCCTCAGTACAGACCTCCCTCTAAGTACAGACGCCCCTGCTAATTACAGACCCCCCTCAGTACAGACCCCCGCTAATTACAGACCCCCCTCAGTACAGACCACCCCTGAGTACAGACCCCCCTCAGTACAGACCGCCCCGCTAAGTACAGACCCCCCCGCTAAGTACAGACCCCTTACTCTCAGGCGGGGGCGGTCTCAGCTCCCCTCGGCTTGGGCGGGCTCAGCTGTGCTCGGGCGTGGGGGTGGTCTCAGCTGTGCTCGGGTGGGGGGGGCGGTCTCAGCTCCCCTCAGCTCGGGCAGGCTCGGCTGTGCTCGGGTGGGGGCAGTCTCAGCTCCCCTCGGGCGGGCTCGGCTGTGCTTGGGCGGAGGTGGGCGATCTCAGCTCCCCTTGGCTGGAGGCAGGTGGAGCTGGAGGCAGAGCGAGCGTTAGCGCTATAGCGGGGTTTGCTCGCTCTGTCAATTTAATTCCGGGACACTGTATTGTCCCATAATGAAGGTACCTGGGACCCGGGACAGACCTGCAATCCGGGACACGTGGGCACCCTAAATGCAATGCATGCTGACACATATGACATACTTTAACCACTTGAATACAGGGCACTTATACACCTTCCTGCCCAGACCAATTTTCAGCTTTCGGCGCTGTCATACTGCACTGTACCCAAACTAAATTTTTATTTTTATCAAACTAAATTTTTATAATTTTTTCCTACAAATAGAGCGTTTCTTTTGGTGGTATTTGATCACCTCTGGGATTTTTATTTTCTGCTAAACAAAAAAAAAAAAAAATTTGGAAAAAAAAGATGTTTTTTTTTGTTTCAGTTTCAAAACTTTGTAAATAAGTAAGTTTTCTCCTTCACTGATGGGCACTGATGGGGCTGCACTGACGGGCACTGATAAGGCAGCACTGATGAGGTGGCACCAATGAAGTGGCACTGATGAGGTGGCATTGATGGGCACTGATATGTGGCACTGATAGGCGGCACTGACTACAAACATAAGTTTAATGTTTGTAGTCTTTCCTTGTAACTGAAGTCCTCCAGTCCCTTTGCTAATTTTGTTGCCCTTCTCTGGACTCTCTCCAGCTCCAGCACATTCTTCCAAGAGGATTGATGACCAGAACTGGACACCATACCCCAAGTGTGGATACTCCTAGCAGAAGGTGAAGCCAGACCATTTTGCAATTTTTCTGTTGTTACTTTTTTATTTTTACCTTATAGCTTTCAGAGTTTGTGAAAGACCCCCCAAACCATACATTTTCTGAAAAATCTGGAACTGCCATTCAACCCACTGTTGCTTTTAAATCATGCTAAAGTGTCTTCACATACAGCATCTACACATCTGTAAGTTGTTCATTTGTTTTCATCTTTTCTTGTTCTACCGTGCTCCTTATCCTATATTACCATAAGCTGTAATGCCTGACATACTAAATCTATTTTGTGTACTTGCAATAGGGCTTTCTCTCCCTGTACTCTCACCCTTGAAGAAGGAGGAAATCATATATATCGCCGAAAAATGCGTTGG
Organism: Lithobates sylvaticus; assembly: GCA_028564925.1. Classification (NCBI taxonomy): domain Eukaryota; kingdom Metazoa; phylum Chordata; class Amphibia; order Anura; family Ranidae; genus Lithobates; species Lithobates sylvaticus. The sequence goes on from CM053030.1 coordinate 430,971,588, forward strand.
GTTGAGTAATCATTCATGACGTCGATGTATACTTATGTATTTTGTTGAATTTGTATGGTGTCTAGACACTTTACTTGTAACCACTTCACGCCCGCGCTATAGCCGAAAGACGGCTTCAGCGCGGACGCTCCCTGCCGGGAGGCCGTCCCCGGACATCCTCTTGTTTACTTCCCTAATGCGCGCTCTCAGGAGGAACTTCTCGGGGAAGTTCTGTGCTGGCCGTGTCCCTCGGACACAGCCAGTCACAGATCGCTGTAAACGGCCAATCACAGCGGCTGTTTACAGCGCGATCTGCGTGTCCAATGATAGATGATCTCATATGTAAACATATGAGATCATCTCTCAGCGCCGCTCTCCGTCCTCACACAGAGACAGCGTGTGAGGAGGGAGAGATGAACGGCTGCAGCGGCCGTGAGTAAAAAAAAAAAAAAAAAAACGAAAAAAAAAGTGCGATCTATCCCCACTGCCATCTGTCCCCAGTGCAATCTGTCAGTGCCACCTGTCCCCCAGTGCCACGTGTCATCAATGCCACATAGTGCCATATCAGTGTCACGTGTCATCAGTGCCACATATTAGTGCCATCTGTCATCAGTGCCATATATCAGTGCCATCTGTCATCAGTGCCACCTGTCAGTGTCACGTGCCATCTGTTATCAGTGTCACGGGTCATCAATGTCACGTATCAGTTCCATCTGTCATCAGTGCCACGTATCGGTGCCATCTGTCATCAGTGCCACGTATTAGTGCCATCTCTCATCAGTGCCACGTATTAGTGCCACATGATATCAGTGTCACGTGTCATCAGTGCCCCGTATTAGTGGCATCTGTCATCAGTGCCACATCAGTGTCACGTGTCATCAGTGCCACCTGTCATCAGTGCCACGTGTCATTGTCCTGGTGCTCCAGGGCCTTCAAAAGTGTAATTTATGCTCCTAGAACACGTGATGGCGCTCCCTTCATGTTGGGCCTCTCTAAATGGCCAGGCTAAGTAAAAGTCCCACACATGTGGTATCATAATACTCAGGAGGAGTAGCAGAATTTATTTTGGGGTGTCATTTGTGGTATACACATGCCATGTGAGAGAAATAACCTATTACAATGACACTTTTGTGGGGAAAAAAATTATAATTAAAAATAATTCATTTTGCAAAGAATTGTGGGAAAAAATGACAACATCAAAAAACCTCACCATCCCTCTTACTAAATACCTTGGAATGTCTCCTTTCAAAAACGGGGTCATTTGGGGGGTATTTGTACTTTCCTGGCTTGTTCGGATCACAAGAAATGAGATCGGCCACCAGTACATCAGATGAGATCAATTTTGTATGATTCGCACCACAGTTTGTGGACTCTCTAACTTCCACAAAGACCAAATAATATCCACAAATTTGGGTTATTTTTACCAAAGATATGTAGCAGTATAAATTGTGGCCAAAATTTATGACGAAAAATTAATAATTTGCTAAATTTTATCACAGAAACAAAGAAAAATGCGTTTTTTAAAAAAAAAAATATTTGGTCTTTTTTCATTTATAGCGCAAAAAATAAAAAACCCAGAGGTGATCAAATACCACCAAATGAAAGCTCTATTTGCGGGAAAAAAAAGGACAAAAAATTCATTTGGGTACAGTGTTGCATGACTGAGTAATTGTCATTCAAATGTGAGAGCACCGAAAGCTCAAAATTGGTCTGGGCAGGAAGGGTGTTTAAGTGCCCACTAAGCAAGTGGTTAATGCATTTACTTCTATGCTGTTTTTTTCAATAAATCTTTTTATATCTATATCAATACTCTCCTTTAAACTCTCTCTTGGGCAAAAAACGGTGTGCCTTAAAAGTCCACCACACAGGGGACATCCTCCTTTCCTATACATTTTCTGAAAGCATGGGACCAGTAGAATAAAAAGAAGACACTACTTATTTTTAAGACCATGTGATATTTGCGCAAATGTTTATCAAAACAGTATTTCTGGTAAAATACACTAAAATCCTTATTAGCAGATACAAACACAGCATATTTTAAACAATTCCTGCTAAATAAAAAAAACAAGACCTGTATTAAGGTAATAAATAACAAATATTTGTAAATTTGAAAATGCGTCTTTTTGCGAAATGTTGAAAAATCAGGAGGTTATTTTTCACTTACAGCATAGAACCAATAAAAAAAAAGAAAGGTTCTACTGGTTTTTAAGGCCCCATAAGGTAACACCCTCCTAGACAGGTTGGAGCATGTTGTTGATTGCTTTTGTCCTGGTTTTCACAGGCGTCAGATTTGATTGCTCTCACCTGCCTTCTAGAAAACTGTGCGTTGTTCTGGAAGACAGATGTGGAGCAAGGCAAATGGATGGCATGAATATTTATACTGTTTCAGCCAATCCCTTGCAGAGATGGCCCAGAGGATAGCTGGGAAGATGTTTAAATAGTCTGAATTGCAGAACAGCATTCTCTGCCCTGTAAGGAATCACCACTTCTCTCCTCCTGCTTTGCTGATTCAAGTTGCTGCTGGACAAGTTCTTGTTCTTTCCAGTTCTTTTGTGAAGTCACTTTGGATCTCTGCTCAATCATCCCATCAGAGGAGTTCTGGAGAGTGTTATTAGTCTGGTTAAACAAGATTTGAATCTTTTGCTCATATTTATCCCCCATCCCACACCATATATTATTTCCTGGTGCCTCCATGGCAGCATACATGTGATAGAGCTCCGCCTCTACTCCGCCTTCAGGACTAGTGAATAGCATAAATTAAAGGGCATAGCCCCTCCCCCAACATTCTCCTTTTTTTCCTCATACCTCTTGACTGGTGAAGAGTAGCAGTATGTCCATACCTCTGCAGTCGGCAGCGTCCGCCGGGTTAAGCCTCTCCCGTGCGCAGTTCCTGTTCTTGGGCCGCTATTAGCGCTGATAAGACTGGGAACCCCTTCTGAGGATCTTTTGGGGTCTTGCAGAGTTTCCTCATAGGAACGCAGTCTGCTGAATTTCCAGAAAAACGAATGCTGGTGATGACGGCGGGAGGATCAGATTCTCTTCCTTCTTGGTCAGGTTAGGTTTTCTTTTTGCTTCCATGTCTGCACTGTTTTTGAGCCCTGGTGGTTAAAGTTTATAGGTTTAAAAAAAAAAAAAAATGTCCCCTTTAAGACATTTATTCCTGGTCTGCACATGTGCAGAACGGGCGTTTCCTTGCTATTTCTGATGTTTGTTCTCTAGCTTTTTTGTACTACCCTTCAGGGTTCTCACTCTCTTGCCGTGGCCTTGTTTCTTTTTTTTTTGCCAGTAATAGGGTAGGTCCTTTTAATTAAGCTGCTCTCCCTTTTTAGCTTTAAAATGTTGGCTCCAAATTGGACTCAGGGCTGCTCTGCATATCAGGTGTATGCCCTGCAGTCCAAATTACTTCAGCATTACAGGTATGTGTGGAGCTGGCCATGTACCATGCAATTTTCTTGTTCAATTTCCATTAGGTTTGCCTTCAACTGTGTGGTACTGGGGCCTGCCTGATTGCATGCAAATTGGGGGTGATTATATATGACCTCATATTGTATGGTTTTGGTAGATCTGAGGGAGATCTATAGACGGGGGTTGTGTAGTGTATGGCCAGCCTTATACTTTTATCTCACTCCTATTGAGGTGACTTTGTTTAAAAATTTTGTGTGCAAATAGACTCTATTTCTTTTTGCTTTCTTACTTCGCCTTCCTACAGCTGATCCTCCTGCCCATTATTTACCATGAGCCATTCGTCACAAATCCAAGATCCTCTCATATCCAATAGGTATGTGGACCACCTGTACGTAAGTATTTAAAAAAAAAAAAAGAGTGCGCCACTGACAAACTTTGTTTGTTTCAGCCCTGTTCCTTCAAAGCGGTCCAGAAAGTCCTCAAGGCGCTATGACAATGACGATAGTCCTGAGCGGAGGTCACACTCTTCTCACCATAAATCTTCTAGAAGATCAGGATCTCATAGACGTCGTCATTCGCTTTTGCCTCCACCGCAGGCGTCAAGGAAAAAAATGCTGGGCCTGTGGCGCGGTTCCACTCCCTGATAAGTTCGTCTGCAAAGACTGTCTCAGGGACTATGCAGCTAACTGGGAATTAGAAGGCCAACAAGTGGTTGACCTACTCAAACCATGAAAGACTCTCTTTCTGAACTGACGGCCATGATTGCCGCTCATCCAGTTTCACAAGCTGCTCAGGCGTTGGATTTGGACCCTGACATTCCGGGCCCATCAGCTGTTATTACTCCTTTGCCTCCATCAGGAAAAACAGCTAAACAAATCCCACCGGTAGATTCATCATAGGAGTCCTCAGATGATACTGAACCATCTGGTTTCAATTTATCACTGGTTCAACTCTTTGTACAAGCGGTGAGGAGCGCCATTGCCTGGCAAGACCCGGAAGAGCCTCCTAAAAAATCAAAATCAAAAACCTATTTCTCATTCCTCAAGAGAAAGATCTTCTTCCCATTGATAGGGGAGATCAGGGAGATCATAGAGGATGAGTGGAACAAAACTAATAAAGTTTTCTCTAGCACGTTTATTCAAACTGTATGCACTGGCAGATTCGGATACTCAGTCCTTAAGTTCAATGACTGTGGTTGATGCGGCTGTAGTGCGTCTGGCAAAAAATGTAACGTTGCCAATGGAGGATTCAATGTCTTCAAGGATCCCCTAGATAGCTCCTTTTGAGGTCTAGATCAATACATCTATCTAGAAGCTTGCAGACCAGCCATTGCGCTGACAACCGTTTCCAATGCCATCAGGTATTGGACGGAAAATGTTGAGACAGCCCTGCACCAAGACGTTCCCAAAGATGACATAATCAAAGCTCTGGAGGAGCTTAAGTTGGCGGTGGATTTTGTGGGAGAAGCTGCAGTTGACACAATCTGGTGTTCAGCCAATTCAATGCTGCAACTCTGTTATGGCAAAGCGGGCCTTATGGCTAAAGCCTTGGACAGCCGATCTAGCATCAAACCAGAATTGGTGCAAGATTCCCTTTGATGGAAAATCTTTGTTTGGCGAGAAACTCGACAAAGTAATCTCCAGAGTAACAGGGGGCAAGTCTGGCTTACTTCCTCAGGACAGGAAGGTCTGGAGAACAAAGGCCTATTTATCACGATTCCGGCAATCAAATTCTAGAAACTTCAGGCAGTCTCGCCCCTTTAGGGCCAACAAGAAATCGTGGAGAGGCACCCAGACTTCTTTTTTGGGAGCCAGAAAGAACAAGTCCCTCACTGCTCCCCAGGAGGGGACAAAGTCCTTTTGACGTCAGCGGGCGGAGAAGCCCCCAGTGAGAGCCTGGTTAAAAAACTTTTTCCTCACCTGGGCCTCCAAATGTCAAGACCCATGGGTCCTATCAACGATCCGGTACGGTCACTTCTGGACTTTCTCTCAGCAGCCTCCTCACACATCCTTCAAAGAGACAGTTATCAGCCTCCCCACAGAAGGCACTGGCCTTAAACCAATTTTTTGGAGTCCCTGCAGCGTCAAGGGGCAGCAATACCTGTCCCCCCATCGGAGCGATTTTACAGGTTTTTATTCCACCCTTTTCCTGGTACAGAAAAAAACAGGGCGACTGGAGACCTGTAATAGATCTGAAAAAGCTAAATCAATACATCCATCTCGAAAGCTTCAAGATGGAGTCACTCCAAACGATCATCCAAACCATACAACCAGGAGATTGATTAATCTCAATAGACCTGCAGGATGCGTACCTCCACATTCCTATTCTACCATCCTTCCAAAAACACTTAAGGTTCGCAGTGGGTCATGTCCACCTGCAATTTCAAGCTCTGCCCTTCGGGCTGTGCACCTTCCCTCGGGTGTTCACAAAAGTGTTTATATCTGTCTTGGCCCCTCTGAGAGAGAGGGGGTTAAGAATTTATCACTACCTGGACGATATCCTCTTGCTGTCAAAAAAACCCGAGCCAGCCTCTAGTCCACAGGGAGATTCTTCTCCAGTCGTGGTCGGAGTTCGGGTGGCTGGTGAACCATCGGAAGAGCCAATTAGTTCCAACACAGCAGATGGTTTACATAGGAGCAATGTTCGATTCGCTCCTAGGAACAGTCTCTTTACCCCAGATGAAGATGGAGGGCATCATTCAGAAGGTATCCAAGGTCATACAGAGATCCCATCTATCAGCCTTGCAGTGTCTGAGCCTTATTGGCACAATGTCCTCGTGCATACCTCTAGTCCCATGGTCTCACTAGCATCTGAGACACTTCCAGACGGGATTCTTAATACAATGGAGACTGCAACATCTGTCTCAGACAATCTGTTTAACAATGCTAATGAGCAGGAGTCTACACTGGTGGATGAATCCAGAGAATCTCTCCCAGTTCTATCATTTGGGTTCCCACTCATGGACCAAAATTACGTCAGATGCGAGTGGCCAGGGGTGGGGTGCCCATTGCAGAGAATTCAGGGAAGATGGTCCTTTCCCACCAGAGGGATAGTGTCCAACATCCTAGAAATGAGGGCAGCATTTCTAGCCTTAACCTCTTTTGCATCTCAGGTCAAGGGACAGAGAGTACTTCTATGTTTGGACACCAAGGCAGCGGTCTCGTACCGTCAGAAACAAGGGGGCACCCACAGCAATACACTTCTGAGGGAAGTGGAACCTGTAATGCTCTGGGCAGAGAGGAATCTGGTAGACCTCGGGGCAACGAGACAACGAGTGGTCTCTACATCCCCATGTGTTGAACCAAATCTCCAATCTATGGCAGACCCCACCGGTGGATCTTTTTGCTACGCAGGAGAATTGACTCCTGAATGAACCAGTCCAAGTGCTAGCAGTGCTACCCTATTGGTCGAAGAGACCGTGGTTTCCACTAGCCATGCACCTTAGTGTGGATCCTCCGATCAGAATTCCTCCCTTTCTGCAGTTGTTGACCCAGGGCAGGCTGGACCATCCAGACCCACAGAAGCTGAATCTTTGTGTATGGAAGTTGAAAGGAGGAGGTTTGAATCGTTGGGCTGTTCCCAAGAGGTCATATCCACCCTGTTGAAAGCTAGGAAGCCTACAACCAACACAATCTATGCAAGAATTTGGGACAAGTTCTTATCCTATGCCCCAGAAAAAGGATTTGATCCTATCTCTCTTTCCACTGCTGATGTTCTGAGTTTTCTGCAAACTGGTCTCGATTTGGGGCTCAAGGTACCAGTTTCCACAATTTCTGCAGCAACTAACACCAGGGGGGCAGAAGACCCTCTAGTGGTTACGTTCCTCAGGGGAGTATTGAAGATGTGTCCCCCATCCAGACGTTCCTTTCCAAAGTGGGATCCTCCTCTAATATTGGAAGTCCTATCCACTCATCCGTTTGTACCGGTTGAAGAGGTCTCAATTTGGAACTTGACTTTAAAAACAACTTTTCTGTTGGCTATTACATCCGACAGGAGGATTTTGGAAATCCACTCCCTGGGCATTGGGGATGATCACATATCCTTTTTTTCCAGATAGGGTAGAACTTCTCCCTCTCAGAGGTTTTACACCCAAGGTCACCTCAACGGCAAACCTATCAGAACCATGGGCGTTACCAGTTTTCATGGACTCTAACTCATGACAGGAGTTTGATTCTGACATATCCAAAGTTCTCAGGGCCTACTTGGAAGCCACAGTAAGGATAGAGGAAAGGAAGCTTCTACCAGAACTTTGGCATCCTGGGTTGTCAAGCTAATCCAGAAAGTTTACAGGGTGAGGAACTTGGATCCTTCGGCTCAGGTGAATGCTCCTTCAACAAGAGCAGTATCGGCATCTTGGGCAGCGAGGGCAAATGTTTCTCTTGAAACTTTAGGTTTGGTCTTCCCGACACATGTTCCTCAAACATTATCGTATTGATCCCGGGGCTCTTACAACCGTAGAGTTCGGGAGAAAAGCGCTTCATGCTGCTATGTCTGTGTTTGATTAAAGTTTATTTTTTGTTAAAGCATTAAATCCACCCATGTGAGCTAGTTATTTATCACATGTATGCTGCCATGGAGGCACCAGGAAAACGGAAAATTGTATCATACTTACCGTAATTTTCCTTTCCTGGTGCCAATCCATGGCAGCATAAACTCCCACCCTCGGTATTCTATATTACGAAGAATGTTGGGGGAGGGGCTATGCCCTTTCATTTATGCTATTCACTAGTCCTGAAGGCGGAGTAGAGGCGGAGCTCTATCACATGTATGCTGCCATGGATTGGTAAGTATGATACAATTTTCCGTTTTATACTCTTCTTTCTAGATTCATGTTTTGTTTGTTTATTACTGTGTCCCCTTTGGTGTTGTTTATCTTTGGGGCACCCTCTATTCCTGCATCTGCTGTTCAGGATCATTATTGATAAATTATCCTTCATTGTGTACTATTATTAAGTGGGTAAATTTGGATTTAATCTGATTGTTGGGGCCCTTAGCTTTGACCCCCTTTTGCCTGCTTTGTCCCTCTGTGAGGCCTCCCTCCCTGGTTTCCTTCTTCCAAACCCCTCCCCCTCTCCCTGTTCCTCCCTCAGACTTTTTTGGGGGGTTTTCTTCTTTCCTTTGCACTCTCCTCCATGTATTTGTTCATATACACTATATTGTCAAAAGTATCGGAACACCTTCCGTTACACACATGACCTTTAATGGAATCCCAGTCTTAGTCCGTACTGTTCAATATTGAGTTGGCCCTCTCTTTGCAGCTATAGCAGCCTCTACTCTTCTGGGAAGGCTGTCCACAAGGTTTAGGAGTGTGTCTATGGGAATGTTTTGACCATTCTTCCATAAGTGCATTTGTTAGGTCAGGCACTGATTTTGGATGAGAAGGCCTGGCTTGCAGTCTCCGCTCTAATTAAATCCAAAGGTGTTCTACTGGGTTGAGGTCAGAACTCTGTGCAGGCAAGTCAAGTTTCTCTACCCCAAACTCGCTTATCCATGTCTTTATTGACCTCGATTTGTGCACTGGTGCGCAGTCATGTTGGAACAGAAGGGGCCATCCCCAAACTGTTCCCACAAAGTTGGGAGCATGAAATTGTCCAAAATGTCTTGGTATGCTGATGTCTTAAAAGTTCCCTTCACTGGAACTAAAGGGGCCAAGCTGAACCCCTGAAAAACCACCCCACACCATAATCCCCCCTCCACCAAATGATTTGGACCAGTGCACAAAGCAATGTCCATAAAGACATGGATGAGCGAGTTTGGGGTGGAGGAACTTGACTGGCCTGCACAGAGTCCTGACCGCAACCCGGTAGAACACTTTTGGGATGAATTAGAGCGGAGATTAAGAGCAAAGGCAACTCGTCCAACATCAGTGCATTGGCAACGTGAGTATACCCGCGCTACTATGGAGTCTACTAAATCAATAATCGAAAGGTGCAGCAGCCACTATTAGGGATGAGCCGAACACCCCCCGGTTCGGTTCGCACCAGAACCCGCGAACGGACCTAAAGTCCGTGTAAATTTAAGAACCCTATTAGTTACAATGGACGCGAACGTTCGAAATCAAAAGTGCTAATTTTAAAGGCTAATATGCATGTTATTGTCATAAAAAGTGTTTGGGGACCTGGGTCCTGCCCCAGGGGTATCGATGCAATTTTTTTTTTTTTAAATGGACGTTTTTTCAGGAGCAGTGATTTTAATAATGCTTAAAGTGAAACAATAAAAGTGTAATATTTCTTTAAATTTCGTACCTGGGGGGTGTCTATAGTATGCCTGTGAAGGGGCGCATGTTTCCTGTGCTTAGAACTGTCCCTGCACAAAGTGTCATTTTTGCAGGAAAAAAAGCTATTTAAAATCACTCGCGGCTAATGAATTGTCGGCTCCCGTAACACAGAGAACAGTCATTCATTGAAAGCCATTGATAAAAAATAAAAAAAGCAAAAAAAAGCGTGGGGGTCCCCCCAAATTCAATTGCCAGGCCCTTCAGGTCTGCTATGGATATTAAGGGGAACCCCGGCCAAAAAAAAAAAAAATGGCGGCCAAAAAAAAAAAAGGGGTCCCCCTCAAAATCCACACCAGACCCTTATCCGAGCACGCAACCTGGCAGGCTGCAGGAAAAGAGCGGGGGACGAGAGCGGGCTCCCTCCTGAACAATACCAAGCCACATGCCCTCAACATTGGGAGGGTGATTTGGGGTCCCCCCCAAAGCACCTTGTCCCCATGTTGATGAGGACAAGGGCCTCGTCCCCACAACCCTGGCCATTGGTTGTGGGGGTCTGCGGGCGGGGGCTTATCAGAATCTGGAAGCCCCCTTTAACAAGGGGACCCCCAGATCCCGGCCCCCTCCCTGTGTGAAATGGTAAGGGGGTACAAAAGTACCCCTACCATTTCACCAAAAAAGTGTCAAAAATTGTAAAAATGACAGGAGACGGTCTTTGACAATTCCTTTTATTAAAATCTTCTTCGCTGCGTCTGACAGGTCTTTTATAACGGAGGGAGGGGCCACCTGGTAACCCCGCCCCCCTCTGACGTCATGGGGAAAGCCATAGGGAATTCCCCATGACGTCCCTGTGCGTCAGAGGGGACGGGGTTACCAGGTGGCCCCGCCCTCCGTTATAAAAGACGCAGCGAAGCCTCACACAGCGGGAGCCTCCCATTGCGCGGAGCGGCCCAGAAGAGACACCGACGCCGTGGAAGAAGATGCCGGACGAGAAGACCAGAGCAAGAAGAAGCGGATCGGAGGAAGAAGATGATGGAAGAAGAAGATGCCGGAAGGAGAAGATGAAGAAACCGAAGGATGAAGAAAGGAAGAAGGAAGACCAGAAGAAAGAAGATTTTAATAAAGGAATTGTCAAAGACCGTCTCCTGTAATTTTTAACACTTTTTTGGTGAAATGGTAGGGGTACTTTTGTACCCCCTTACCATTTCACACAGGGGGGGCGGGATCTGGGGGTCCCCTTGTTCCAGATTCCGATAAGCCCCCCGCCCGCAGACCCCCACAACCAATGGCCAGGGTTGTGGGGAAGAGGCCCTTGTCCTCATCAACATGGGACAAGGTGCTTTGGGGGCATGTGGCCTGGTACGGTTCAGGAGGGAGAGGGGGCCGCTCTCACCCCCCCCCTCTTTTCCTGCGGCCTGCCAGGTTGCGTGCTCGGATAAGGGTCTGGTATGGATTTTGAGGTGACCCCACGCCATTTTTTTTTTTTTGGCCGGGGTTCCCCTTAATATCCATAGCAGACCTGAAGGGCCTGGTAATTGAATTTGGGGGGAACCCCACGCTTTTTTTTTTTTATCAATCTCTTTCAATGAATGACTGTTCTCTGTGTTACGGGAGCCGTCAATTCATTAGCCGCAAGAGATTTTAAATAGCTTTTTTTCCTGCAAAAATGACACTTTGTGCAGGGACAGTTCTAAGCACAGGAAACATGCGCCCCTTCACAGGCATACTATAGACACCCCCCCAGATGTGATACTGCAATGCTGTACTAACAGCACGCACACACTAATCCCCAGAATCACAGCAGATAATGTCAGCAGTACATAACACTGACACTGGAACACAATATACGAGGCCGCCGGCGCGGCGGCCTTTTATAATGTGGGGCGTGTACTAAACCCCCTGAGCTATAATTGGCCACAGGCATCCTGAATGAATGAATGAATGAATGATTTGTATAGCGCTGCAACTGCGAACTGAATCGCCTCGAGGCGCTTGATCCGACCTGCGTTGATTCCTTCTTAGAAGAGGTAGGTCTTGAGTTTTTTCCTGAAGGCCCGATGGTCTTTTTCCAAGCGGATGTTCGTAGGTAGAGCGTTCCATAGCCGTGGTCCTTGGACTGCAAATCTTCGTTCTCCCCTTGACTTGTACCGGGATTTGGGGACAAGGAGGAGGTTTTGGTCGTTAGATCGGAGGTTGCGATTGGGGGTGTAGTGTTGTATTTTTTCGCATAAGTATTGAGGAGCATCTCCTTGTGTGCATTTGTGGGTCAAGCAGAGGGTCTTGAATGTGATCCGATTCTTTACGGTTAGCCAATGGAGGGTCCTCAGGGATGGGGAGATGGATTCCCATGGTTTTTTTCCTGTGACTAGTCTTGCTGCCGTGTTTTGAACGACTTGTAGTCGTGCAATCTGGAATTTAGGTAGTCCTATGTAGAGGGAGTTTGCGTAGTCAAGTCGAGAGTTGATGATTGTTCCTACCACTACGGCTTTGTCCTTTTCTGGAATGAAGGGGATGAGTCTACGTAGCAGGCGTAGAAGGTGGTAGGATCCGCTGACTACTGATCCTATTTGTGCATTCATTGACATTTCTGAATCGAAGATGACACCGAGACTTTTGGCTTTTATGCTTAGGGGGATGGTCTGTCCAAGGATGGTGGGCGGAGTCCATGGTGTCGTAGATTTAGTTTTCCGGTTTGCATTTAGGAGAAGGAGTTCTGTTTTGGTTCCGTTAAGTTTGAGGGAGTTTGTGGACATCCAGTCGTCTATTGATGCGAGGCATTTTTCTAATTCCTGATATTGGTCTTTTTGTCCGGGGATCCGAAGGTAGAGTTGAGTATCATCTGCGTATGAGTGGAAGAATAGATCAGATTTGCTGATGATTTTTAGGAGTGGACGGATGTAAATGTTGAAGAGCACGGGTGACAAAGGTGATCCTTGAGGGACTCCATAGGAGACTGCACGGGATTCAGATGTGAAGGCTCCAAGTTTCACTGTCTGTGACCGATTTCCTAAGAAGGAAGTGAACCATGGTAAGTCTGAAACTGTGACTCCTGCTACTTCTTTGAGGCGGGTGAGTAAAGTGTTGTGATCCAGTGTGTCAAATGCTGCACTAAGGTCCAGGAGTACCAGGAGACATGATTCTCCATCATCTGCTGCTTCCAAGGCATCATCCCATATTTTGAGGAGAGCTGTTTCTGTGCCATGGCCCGGGCGGAAGCCTGATTGCAGAGGGTCCAGGAGATTGTGTGTGTCCAGATGGAGTTGTAGCTGTTGTACCACTACTTTCTCCATAATCTTGGAGATGGTGTTCAAGCTAGTTATCGGTCTTCGGTGGTTGGGGTTTCTTGGATCCAAGTTGGGTTTCTTTAGGAGGGGTTTGACTATGCCTTGCTTGAGGGAGTTCGGAACAATTCCTTCTTTGAATGACTGATTTATGAGTAGTGTTATAGTAGGTGCCAAGATGTCAGAGCATTCTTTCAGAAGTTTTGTGGGGATGATATCGTTGGGTGAAGTGCTGTCCCGGAGGCTTCTGATGATGTTTCTTGTGGTCTCTATGGCGATCGGGGTCAGCGAAAAATTTGGTGGTTGTGCGATGTTTGAATCGGCTTCCTCTTTTTGGATGCAGTTGATTGTATTTTTCTGTTGAATATTTTCCCGAATGCTGTCGATTTTGTCGATAAAAAAATCCGATAACTCATTGCAAAATTCTTGAGTTTCGTTGGTAGGGGGCTCTAGGCAGGTAGGGTTCATAGTCTGGGCGACTAGTTTGAATAGTTCACGAGGGCGGTTTAGGGCTTTTGTGATGGTGTTTGAGAAGTGTTCTTTTTTTGCTTTGAAGATAGCTTTGTGATATTTCATTGTGAGAGTATTGTAGTTTGTGTGGTTTTCTTTAGAACAGTTTCTTCTCCAGGCTCTTTCAGCTCTTCTGCGTTCCTGCTTCAGTAGAGTAAGAGTTCCATTAAACCATCCAGAGTTTTTATTGCGGATGAGCGTTCTGCGTTTCGGAGCGATTGCGTCTGCTGTTTGTAGTAACGCTTTGTTTAAGGAGTTGAGTTTTTTTTCCGTCGAGTGGTTTAAATTTAAAGTTGTTATTTTGTTGGATAGTGTAGTTTTGAAGAGTTCCGAGTGTAGCTTCTTCTGAGATCTGGTCCAGTATGTCGTTGTTGAGTGGTTCGATTTCTGGAAGGTGTTGTTGGTGGTGATTTCGAATTTGATGGCGTGATGGTCAGTCCATGGTAGCGGCGAGTTGTTGAGTATGTTGATGATGATATTTTGTTTGAAGATGAGGTCCAGAGTGTGTCCTGAACCATGCGTTGGAGCATTTATCAGTTGTTGAAGACCTAGTTCTTCCAGTTGGTTTATGCAGGCAGAGGCGATGGGGTCTTCGGTGTTGTTTGCCCAGAGATTGAAATCTCCGAGTACCAGGACATTTTTGGTTTTCAGGGTGTGCATTGAAATAAATTCGGTGAAGGGTATCAGGAGATTTGTCTTTGGTCCTGGTGGTCTGTAGCATAGCAGTATATGAATGCTGTCTTGGGGTGTTGTTTGCAGCTGTAAAGAAAGTGTCTCCATAAAAGGCACTGGGTTCTGTAGCGTGGGTTTGCCGAGCGTAAGGTGAGATTTGAAGATCACTGCTAGGCCTCCTCCTTTTTTTTCCTATTCTATGCTCCGTTAGGATCCTGTATTTTTCATCCTGCCTGTGGCCATTTATTGCTCTCCTCACCGCTGGCTCTATGATTGGCCAAGCATGCGGGTCACAGTGCATGCTTGGCCAATCATCAGCCAGCAATGCACTGCGACTGGCACAGTGCATTGCGGGCCGCTCGCATCACATGAATTTGATGCAAGCGGCCCAAATAGTTCTGGGCTCGCCGAGTGGACGACCGCCCGATGTTCGATTCGAATCGAACAACGGGCCCATCCCTAGCCACCATATAGGCCAAACACTACCCACAGTAAATTATAGAAAAAAAATCAAGAGATGGTGTTGCGCTCCAATAAAAGTAGAAATACCATGCTAGACAAATGAACTGTAAGGCCCCTTTCACACTGGGGCGGTTTTCAGGCGGTACAGCGCTAAAAATAGCGCCTGTACACCGCCTGAGAAAAACGGCCCCATTCACTCGTGTGAAAGCCGGCGGGTTTCGCGCATTTAACGTCGTTTTTAAGCGTTAACGCTAAGGCACGTTTTTTTAAAGAAAACATCCCTCTGCTATTTTCCACTCTCAAATTAACCACATAAACATTTTTATAGCCTAAAAACGCTGACACTAAAAAAAGTTGGTATAGCATTAATGTGCGTTTGAGCTTTTTTTCAGCGTCAGCGTCAAAACAGCTCTAACGCTGGAGCCTCTGAAGGCACTGGTCCTTGTTTTTTTTCTTGGAGCTTAAAAACGACCATGCCTGTTACAGCTCAAAAACGCCATGGTGTGTATGAGCCCGTTGAATAACATAGAGTTGCCTTCTTAAGCAGCAAAAAAAGCTAAAAAAATCCACTGTTAAAACGTCCGTGTGTATGAGGCCTAACAGTAATCTGAATACATAAAAATGCAAAGTTATGCACATAAATGTGACTAGTGTATGAATAGTAATAAAAATCACAGTATTAAAAACTGAGTGGTAAATGAAGCTCCAAATAGGGGTGCAAAAGGTGCAAATGTAGCTCAGTCCGGAAGTATTGCAAACTTCCAGCCGAAAAGACAGGTGCAAAGTACAAATCAATAGGGTGCAAAACCGCATGTCAATAGAAGTGCAGATTGCAGATCAGGGAGCGATGCTAAATGACATCATAAGTGGCAAAGTGAATTTTAGGTGAATCTTCGGTGCAAATGACACCCGCAGGTGTACTAGCTTTTTACCTTACAGCTGCAAGGTAAGCAGCATTCAGAGAAAAGAGTGGGGTCACTTCTGGGGCAGGAGGGCGCTTTCCTATTCGTTCTTCCTGAGGGATTTTCCAAAATGTGCAGTGCCTAAGGGGTTAAGGCTTCCTCCAGAGCCCAGATGAAGTCATGCGACGGTGACAATACGCGTTGGATACAGGACACCGGAAGTGAGGTTTACGGTGCGATACAAGTCTGGTTAACCTCTCCTTCAGTGGCATAGGTCTGTCGTACTGGTAGGGGGCATACAATTACTTAAAGGACATTGTGAGCACTGATCTGATCTTGGGATTTTGTGCCTGTTAGCAGAGAACTGTTCCCTAGTTTAAAATAAAAGCCAGTAGTTATGGTGTAATATCCAGTGAGTGGAGACTGCTCTCAAAGATTCTCATCCCTGGCTTAACTGTTTTGGCTCCAGCACTTGGCACTGTGGCCCATTGGGATTGCCGGGATCCACGGCTCCTCTCCCGAGAGGTACCACACCAGTCCCCGCCTAGTTTATGAAAGACTGTTTGCTAAGCCTGGGCTGAGTAGCTTCTTTCCTGAGAGATTTATACAGTGAGCCCTTTTCAGTGTCATTGTGGAAGAAATGTTCTTTTAACTTACAAGTCAAGTAGTTCCTCTCCTGAGGGGTACATACCTCTGGCCTCTAATAATCTTCCACAGTGGCTTATGTTAGGAGTCTGGCAGAAGATATTTGTCTCAATTTAAGCTATAATGAAGAGCGTCCTGTTTGTGCACAATTTTGGAGTACCCCATACTATTACCTATCCCCTGCCCAAAAAAACCAAAACAGAAAGCCCTAGACCAGTGATGGCGAACCTTGGCACCCCAGATGTTTTGGAACTACATTTCCCATGATGCTCCTGCGCAGGGTAGCTGAGCTCCACGGTTCACAATCACTGCCCTAGACTGTTCATTGAGCCAATTGGAGTGACTGTTGCCGTTTGCCTGGCTGCCTTTGCAGGGGCGTACCTAGAGCATTTGGCACCCGGGGCGGATCCTATATCTGGAACCCCCCCCCCCCATTAAAATGTAAAAATACCCCACTGTGCCCCCTGCATACCTCTGCATCCTTCAATATCTCTTTGTCACTACTGTGTACCCCCTCTCCACAACTGCACCTCTGGACCCCTTTACGTTACACAGCACCCTGCATCTCTGGGCCCCTTTACATTACACATCCCCCTGCGCCTCTGGACCCCTTTACATTACATAGCACCCTGCCCTTCTGGACCCCTTTACATTAAACAGCACCCTGAACCTCTGGACCCCTTTACATTACACAGCCACTGTACCCCTTTACATTAAACAGCACCCTGAACCTCTGACCCCTTTACATTACACAGCCACTGTACCCCTTTACATTACACAGCACCCTGCACCTCTGGGCCCCATTTACATTACACAGCCACTGTACCCCTTTACATTAAACAGCACCCTGAACCTCTGGACCCCTTTACACTACACAGCCACTGTACCCCTTTACATTAAACAGCACCCTGAACCTCTGGACCCCTTTACACTACACAGCCACTGTACACTTTACATTAAACAGCACCCTGAACCTCTGGACCCCTTTACATTACACAGCCACTGTACCCCTTTACATTAAACAGCACCCTGAACCTCTGGACCCCTTTACATTACACAGCCACTGTACCCCTTTACATTACACAGCCACTGTACCCCTTTACATTAAACAGCACCCTGAACCCCTTTACATTACACAGCCACTGTACCCCTTTACATTACACAGCACCCTGAACCTCTGGACCCTTTACATTACACAGCCACTGTACCCCTTTACATTACACAGCACCCTGCACCTCTGGACCCCTTTACATTACACAGCCACTGTACCCCTTTACATTAAACAGCACCCTGAACCTCTGTACCCCTTTACATTAAACAGCACCCTGAACCTCTGGACCCCTTTACATTACACAGCCACTGTACCCCTTTACATTAAACAGCACCCTGAATCTCTAGACCCCTTTACACTACACAGCCACTGTACCCCTTTACATTAAACAGCACCCTGAACCTCTGGACCCCTTTACACTACACAGCCACTGTACCCCTTTACATTAAACAGCACCCTGAACCTCTGTACCCCTTTACATTACACAGCCACTGTACCCCTTTACATTACACAGCACCCTGCACCTCTGGGCCCCTTTACATTACACAACATCATGATCCTCTGGACCCCTTTACATTACACAACACCCTGCAGCTCTGGACCCCCTGCATGTTACACAGACCCCCCCTTCAGTGCAGACCCCCCTTCAGTGTAGCCACCGTTCAGTGCAGACCCCCTCTTTAGTGTAGCCCCCGCTCAGTGCAGACCCCCCCTTCAGTGTAGCCCCCGTTCAGTGCAGACCCCCTCTTCAGTGTAGCCCCCGTTCAGTGCAGACCCCCTCTTCAGTGTAGCCCCCGTTCAGTGCAGACCCCCTCTTCAGTGTAGCCCCTGTTCGGTGCAGGCCCCCTCTCTTCAGTCTAACCCCCCTCCAGTGTAGCCCCCCCCCCCCCTTCAGTCTAGCCCACCCCTTCAGTGCAGCCCCCCTCTCTTCAGTGCAGCCCCCCCCCCCCTCTTCAGTGCAGCCCCCCCCCCTCTTCAGTGCAGCCCCCCCCCCTCTTCAGTGCAGCCCCCCCCCCTCTTCAGTGCAGCCCCTCCTCTTCAGTCTAACCCCCGTTCAGTGCAGACACCCCCCCCCCCCCCCCCCATTCAGTACCTCAGATCAGCGCGGCGCCGCGGCACATGCTCAGCAGATCCCCTCCTCCTGTTTACACATAAACAACAGAGAGGAGGGGGAGGCGGCTGCTCGGCTCTGCCTGTGTGACATCCGGATCGCACAGGCAGACAGCCCGCGGCCGCAAGAGGAGGGGATGGTACCACACACTGGGGGGTGTCAGGCCGGTGTCTTGCCGAATTGGTTCCCCTGGCGGCTTGGTTCCGCTCTGTACTGCGCATGCGCAGTACGAATGGCTAGGCATCTTCCGGAAATTGCCGAACCGAAAACAGATACGAGTGAAGTGTACACCGCACAGCTGATTTTGTTTGTTTTAAAAAAAAAAAAAAGTTTAAAAAAATACACTCCTAATTGAAAGGTAAAACCCCACAGATAGTAATAGAAAACATGTTTTTAGAGCTCTCTTCTATATCCAGAGATAAACGATTTCTTTTTATTTTGCCTTTCCCTTGCTTACAGTAATAGACCCGCCCCTTAGTTAGACTCCCCTTGCAGAGTAGCGCGAGCGTGCGGCATCGCCTCGTACACTGACTGCGCGTGCGCGGTGTACACTTCACTTCCAGCTGTTTAGCTTCGGCAATTTTCGGAAATTTCACTGCGCATGCGCAGTACAGATCTGCACTCATCCGCCGAGGGGAACCATCTCGGCAGAACACCGGCACCCCCCTCCGCGATTGAAGCGGTGGCACTGCACCGCTGGATTAGGCAGCAGCGCAAGTGACAGGCAGGGACTCAGGGAGAGGCGAGCGAGCTATCGTGATGTGGGGGGGGGGGGTGCAGCGGTGTCACGCTGCCCCCCCCGCACATCACGATAGCTCGCTCGCCTCTCCCCGAGTCCCTGCCTGTCACTTGCGCTGCTGCCTAATCCAGCGCGCAGTGCCACAGCTTCAATCGCGGAGGGGGGTGCCGGCCTGACACCCCCCCAGTGTGTGGCACCTGGGGCGGCCCGCCCCCCACTTAGTACGCCTCTGGCCTTTGCACTACTTGGAAAATAACCTGGGCAATATACCAGCTGCTCCTACGCAGCTTAGCACTACACAATAGTTGCAGAAAGGTTTATCACTAAAAACATTAAACTCCTTATTAGCACACATACTGTAAGAACTATAGAACATAAAATGCCTGCTAAATTCCTACCAAGGCCTCGTTCACATGGGGTGTACTAAAGCATATTCCCGTGGAGGGCCATTTTTACCCAGACAGGGGTGCATGGGTGTTGTGTGCATCCCTGTGCAGGCAGCCCCTTTCATGTCAATTGGGAAGCAGTGAATGCAAGGACAGAGCCGCGGCTGCCAATCTGACATCCATGCAGGTGCGTGGCCCCAAATGCAGGCAGTATCAGTTCAGGGACATGCACCCACATGGATGTCAAGTTCGAAGCAGTGTCCATGCAGCTTCTGCATCCCAGTTGACATGAATGGATCTGCCTGCACAGGGATGGAACACCTGTGCACTCCCATGCAGCCAATGTGTCCCAATTGACATCACTGGGACTGCCTGCCTGGGGATAAATTGGAGAACCTGTGCATCCCTTCGCAGGTAAACATGGCCTCACTGTAGTATGCCCCGTATCTAGGAGACCTTACTAGGGTTTTAATTTTTTTTTTTAACAGGTACAATTTTTTGGGGGGCTTTACAAAGATATCAGGGGTCTAGACCCCCAATGTCTTTTGAAACAGTCCCTTTCTCTGCAGCACTGTAGATGTGAATGGAAGTCACTGTATAGAGACTCCTGTTCATTCAGGATTTGAAGCATAGTAAACAAAATTTACTATGCTTCTGTGATAAATGAACACAGGATCGATCGCTCACTGTTAATTCTGGAAAGGGGGGGGGGGGGTCTGGTAATCCCATTTGTACCACCCCCCCCCCTCCATTTTGACTTCCACGTGTGCCCCAGCAGTAGCTGCAGCCAGTGGGAGGGGGGGGGGATTGGCGAGTCCACTGCAGGGAGAATCGTAGCAGTATTTGTGGATATTTAAGGATTGGAGGAGAAGTGGGGGGGAATGTAGTTTGCTATAGTGGAAAAAAAAAAGGATTAAATGCCTGTCATTTAGCAAGCATGTAGGCAAATCATTAAGTATTTTAGTTAATCCCCGTTTTGCTTCCCCAGGCTAATCACTGCAAGTGAGATCTCTATAAACTGATTTAGTTGTGGTAAAATAGCTACAATTTATAATCTCAGCATTGTTGGAGACAGCGACTTCTTGCAGACAGTAGAAATCTTTAATCGAAAACTTGTGTAGATCTTTTACAGATGAAGATCAGATATGTAAATTAATAAAATTAAAATCATAGCATGTCTAGCAATTACATTTCTCAGACCAGAAAGGAGAGACACTGTTAGCAGACAGCAACTCCATCCAAATGACATCTTACAGACTGTAGAAGGCATTAAAGCGGATTTCCACTCAAAAATGCAACTGTTAGTGACACCCTAACATGTCGTCATTTTTGGGGGGGGGGGGGTACCCAGCTCACACTTCCTCCCTAGTTCTGGAAGGAAGATCTCCTCTCCCCCCTCCCTGCAATCTTCTAGGACACACAGGTACAGAATAGCACATGCCCAGCTGTGAAGCGACAGCCAGGCACCCACAGTTACAATGCCTGCTCTGGGGGGGGGGGGGGGGCGGGGGCTTTATGCACTCACAATCGCTAGACCATGGAATAGGCGAATCATTAAAAGTCAGCAGCTACACGTTTTGTAGCTGCTAACTTTTGAAATGGGTGGAACTCCGATTTAATCAAAAACTTGTGCAGATTGTTAGACAAACATCAGATATGCAAAATAAAAAAAATTACATGTCTAGATCCAGCAATTACATGTGCTCAGACTAGAAAGTAAAGACACACTGAAAAGGGGGATTGCCTAGGTATTATCTTTACCACAAACAATCCGACTTTGGAGCTCATGTCGCATGAAAATCAATGTTTCCCTATGAGAGCCGTCTTAACTGGTCCAACACAAGTGGGACTGACTTTGAAAATGCTCCCTGCACTACTTTTGACTTCAGTGATAGTCAATGGGCTGAAGTGGGATCGTGGTCTTACCTGATCTGACTTTGGCATGTGACTTGAGCTCTGATCTTCAAGGGGAACCCCACGCCAAAGTTTAAAAATTAAGGGGGAACCCATGCCAAAGGGCCTGGAATGGATTTTAAGGCGACACCCTGCCCCCCAAAAATTGCATGTAGTCCCCCTCCCATGCTGAAACCTGCATGGGGTCCCCCCATGCCCTTATCTGAGCATGCATCCCTGCAGATCAGGAAAGGGGGGCACAAGTAGGGGCCCCAAACCATACCAGGTTACATGCCCTCAACATGGGGTGCTTTGGGGCCCCTGCACCCCCACAGCACCTTGTGCTCACCCCTTTTCCCCAGGCTGCATGCTCGAAAAAGGTCTGGTTTTGGGGTGGAACCCCATGCTGTTTTTTTGGTTTGTTTCTTTTCAATTTGGTGTGGAGTCCCCCCCCCCCCCCCAACAACAATTCATACCAGACAAAGTGCCTGGTATTGTCAGGATCAAAGAGCACCCCCGTTCATTGAAGTTGGACAGCAAGTCGCAGGGCAAAGTCAGATAATCGTACAACTGTGAACCTAGCCTAACAAGCCGGAAAAGTACAGATACCTTCCAAATTACCCATTTTTAATTTTTTTTTTTTTAAAAACAGTCTGGAGGGAATTAGTTAGAGTTTGAAGTTGCAATTCGCCCCCCCCCCCCCCCACAATTTTTTGCAAAAATTACGATTTTTGCACAAGATTGTCATTAACCACTTTCAGACCGAACCAATTTGCAGCCAAAGAACCAGGCCCTTTTTGCGATTCGGCACTGCATCGCTTTAACTGACAATTGCGTGGTCGTGCGACGTGACTCCCAAACAAAATTGACGTCCTTTTTTCCCCACAAATAGAGCTTTCTTTTGGTGGTATTTAATCGCCCCTGCGGTTTTTATTTTTTGCGCTATAAAAAAAAAAAAAAGCGACAATTTTGAAAAAACGAATTTACTTTTTGCTATAATATCACCCCAAAAATATATAAAACATTTTCCTTAGTTTAGGCCGATACGTATTCTTCTACATATTTTTGGTAAAAAAATAAAAAATAAAAAAAAAAAAAAAAAAAAAAAAAAATCGCAATAAGTGATTTGTTTGCACCGAAGTTATAGCGTTTACAAGATAGGGATAGTTTTATAGCATTTTTATTAAAAAATTTTTTATTTTTTTTATTTAATTTTTTTTGTGACTGCAACATTATGGCAGACACAGCGGACATTTTTGACACATTTTTGGGACCATTGTCATTTATACAGCAATCAATGCCATTTAAATGCATTGATTCCTGTATAAATGCCACTGGCAGTGTAGGGGGTTAACCACAAGGAGGCAGTGTAGGGGTTAAGTATGCCTAGGGGGTGTGTGTTTACTGTGGGGGGCGTGGCTGTCAGCTAGTGAATGCTGATCTCTGCTCCAATCACAGGGAGCAGAGATCGGCGTCACTAGTTGCTAGGCAGAACGGGGAGATGCCGTTTCTCGGCATCTCCCCGTTCAGCCTTTCTGTGAGACGATCGCGGGTGTCCCTGTGGCGATCGAGTTGGCGGGGCCCACGACCGGACTCACGGGGGGGGGGTCCCGACCGGCGCAGGAGCGCGCTGCTCCCTGCGCGCTCCCGATGGCACGACAGGCATTAAGGAGGGACTTAACTATACGTCCTCCTGCCTGTACGTGCCATTCTGCCAACGTATATCTGTGTGCGCCGGTCGGGAAGTGGTTAACAGGTTATTTCTCACACGAACACCCAACACATTACTACTCCGAGTATGGAGCTACCACGTGAGACTTTTCCACAGCCTGGCCCACATACAGGGAGCACCAGCAAGTGCTCTAGGGGAGCCTGAATGAGGATGGATGAGTGCAGGAATTGGCACAGAGCAGCACTGTGGGCAATACAGATCCAGCCTACAGCGCTGCTGCAAACGATCTCACTGTACCAATCAGTAAGGGGGGGGTTTGGGGGCACAGCACAAGCATTTTATAGTTGTAGCTTTTGAATCAGCTCCTGAAACTACAAAAAAAATAAAAGCAGTCTGATACACCAGTTTAAAGGAGGGAGCATTTTATTTGATTATACCCCTTCTAAACCAACCATTATAGTCAGCATCTAGGATCATGCAAGTTAATTCAGTGCAAGGGCATTGCAGTAAGTTACTAGATTATTCCAGATTTGTTTTTCAGCAGTGGGTCATGCTCATTGTGGTTGCCATGAAGCAAGACATCTTTGACTTGTCTGAAGTACACACTAATCTGACTGCCACTGTCATCTGTTGCATTCTGGATGGGCTTGTACTCCTTGTATTTCCTAAGAAAAAAAAAGTTGTTGGCTTCAACAAGTGACCATGCAATTCTTATTTTCTCACATACCATGATCAGAAAATCTGTAAAGATCATCAAGTGTACCTTAATATGAAAAGCTGCAATAAAAAGGAAAAGTTGGAGTGGTGCCTTAATGTGATCTCTAGTTCAGGCTCCAATTTTTACAACTCAGAGTGGCATCAGGGGGGGGGGGGGGGGGGGTCAAGGGTCTGCAGACTCAGGTGACAGTGTTCAGTGCCCTGGGTAAAAGGCTACACTGGCACCTGTGAGTCAATGCACAGTAGATGAGTCAAGGCTTAACACATTTTGTATGCCACTGGTGACGCTGGCACCATGCAGAACAGCACACAGTTAAAGCAAAAGCTAGTGTTGAGTAAAGACTATTGCTGTATAATCCTAAGGTGAGCAGCTCAGAGCCTACACAAGTAAAGATGGCAGCGGCCAGTCATTTTAGACTAAATTGCCGTTATTGGCAGACTGATCTACATGCATGATCAAAGGATTAAATATGGCACATTTGCCAGGAGTCAGGTGTGTAGTGCAGATCTAGTACAAGATTAAAGTGAAAGCCAATGCCTTTCTAAAGACCAGCTAGTCTTAGATTTTGAAGAAGTCACAGAAACCAGTTTGTAATTTCAAGAAGGTAAACTAAGCCATCAAGTCTGTACTAAAAATGACAGAGCTGAAGCACTCACCTGTACAGAAGAACACCAGCCACTGTTGCAACAAGGACCACCAATCCAAATATAGCCAGGACTACAGAGGTTGTTTTTGGTCCAGATCCTAGGGGAGTAAAAAAAAAAAAAATAAAAAAAAAAAAAAAAAAACACGCAAGCTTATCCTTCAAGGCACAAAGTAGGATTTTCAATTCCTAAACACCTATATAGCATTTCTAGATTGGCCTCCTGAGTTATGCAAGGTAGTTCTTGCCCTGGAGCTGTATCATTGGCCCTGCTATGACTACAGAGATGACCCAAGCACAGCATTGCCTTTCACACATCTAGAATAAGGTGCCACAAAGCTACCTGTGTGCATGCACTTTAGTAATCCTTGACTACAGCTGTCAAATTGCATATTTGAGCTTGGGAAGGCATTTTAACACTTCATAATTGCCAGTGTTCCTGCTCTAAAGGCTACTGATGTACTAGCCAAGATATGTAGTGCTGATTTCAGGACATGTTAACACATTATACCAAAACGCATTACCATTTGTTAATGTACCTGCACTATAGCATACTAGAAACAAATGCCTTGTGTCAAATGTGCAGCTGTTATTTTTTGCACAATGAGGACCCATGCAAAGTCATTTAGCTGCCTTGGTAAAATGTACTAGCGAACACACAATGTACAAACCTATTCACCCAACTGGTCTCACTTGCTATACATGCTTAAGCATTCTTTTCAAAAAAAGTATTACTGCCATCGTTGGGCCCTTAATGCATCTCTAGCTACCAATTAGCCTTAATGTCCTGCATAACACTAGTCAGTGTGCGCTGGTACTGTCTGCAGGGCTTCAACAAATCCCTCTATACAGCAAGGTCAGAGTGCCCCTCCCCCATTTTAAAAATTACACCCAACATGTTGCAATTACCTGTATCTACATAGACCAGGGTACTGGCAAGAGCCAGACTGGCATCATCACTTAGGGTAATATTGACACAATAAGATCCTGGTTCTGCAAAGGCTCTTCGTAGGGTCAAGAGGCACTGGTCTGAAGCTGGAATTGGATCACATACCACGTTCTGAGGAATCATGCAAGAAGCATCTGAAACAATTGTGCAGGCATCTGTAGGCATGCTGGAAGACAAACCATATGATTAGAATACCAAGGAGGAATAACAGGATTCTAGGCAGAGCAGATGTCCAGGAGGCCAAACTATAACCTTAGGTTTTCTTGCAGTAACCCAGGATAATTGTATTGTCAATACTGTGCACTATCACTCTACATGTAGCTCTGATGTGAGAAAATTGACAGTTACTTACCGATAACTGTTTTTCTAGGATATCTTCCAGGACGGCATAACCTGAGAGATGACTGGTCCACCTGACAGTGAACACAAACACCAAGGTTAAAAGGCCCCTCTTCCCCCTGCACCTCAGTTCTCCCAAAGTAATAGGTTATCCAGGGTGACAGAGAAACTCTTCCCGTAGTACTTGCATTACAACATGGGTGGGAAGTAGGCCTGCCGTCCTGGAAGATATCCTAGAAAAACAGTTATCGGTAAGTAACTGTCAATTTTCTCTAGTCATCTTCCAGGACGGCATAACCTGAGGGGATGGACAAGAAGTTCAAGGCCTACCTCAGGGCGGGACCACCGCTTGTAGCACCTTCCTTCCAAATGTCAGAGCCTGAGGCGACAGCAGTTCCACTCTATAGTGCTTCAGAAAGGTATCCTGCTGCGCCCAAGTGGCTGTGCGACAGACCTGTTCTATCAAGGCCCCAGCTCTCTGCCCAAGAGGCCGCCAAGGATCTCGTTGAGTTAGCTTTAAGATCCACTGGTACTGGGGAACTTGTGTTCATAGGCCAATGCTATGGTCTGCCTAATCCATTTAGCCACCGTAGATTTAGATGCCTGCCCTCCCTTTCTGGGGCCACTAAATAAAATTAAGAGGCGATTAGACTTCCTGCAATCCTTCACCCTAGCCAGATATGTCAGACATTTCCTAACATCCAATAAATTAAATTTCCTCTCCTTCTCATTTTTTGGATCACAGAAGGAAGGCAAAATGATCTCCTGTGATCTATTAAACTTAGATGCGACCTTGGGAAGATACAGTGGATCCTGTCTCAAAACCCCTCTTTCTAAAAAGAAAAAAGGCTCCTTAACTGACAGGGCCTGTAGGTCGCTCACCCTTCTGGCCAGTAAGAAGGCTAACTTCAAAGTCAAAAACTTAACTGAAATTTCCTGCGCTGGTTCGAAGGGCGCTTTCGTCAGTGCCTCCAAGACCAATGTTAAGTTCAAGGGCGGAAAAACATTCACCTTAACAGGGGTCACCCTTTCCCTTGCCAGAATGAATCTCTTAATCAGGGGCTCTAGTGTGAGCCTCTGATCCATAAATACAGATAGTGCTGCCATCTGTACTCGCAGGGTATTTGTGGAAATCCACTGATCCACCCCTGCTTGTAGGAATTCCAGTACCACCGGTACTGAAAGGATAGACACCTCCTTATTCTGGCACCACTGTGAGAAACGATTTCAAACTTTAGAATAGATTCTCCTGGTGACCAGCTTCCTGCTGCCCAATAGGGTCTCAATTACCCTATCAGAGCAACCTTTACCTTTGAGGATATCCTCAAGTACCATGCCGTCAGACAGAAGAACCCTGGGTCGGGGTGGAGGACTGTTCCTTGTATAAGAAGATCTCAAAGTCCTCTTTGGCCACCATGGGGCTATCAGAATCAGTCCACAGTCTGAGTGGGCCAGCTTTTGTAGAACCCGTGGTATCAACACTAGTGGGGGGGAAAAGCGTATGCAAGATGGAAGTCCCAGTCCTGAGACAGAGCATCCACTCCCTGAGACCCCCCTCTGTTGAGGGAGAAGCGATCCACTTTTGTTTCCTCTGTGGGCAAAGAGATCTATGTCTGGGCACTCAAACTTCTGACTTATCTGCAGAAAGACCTCCCGATTTTATCTGCAGAAAGACCTCCCGATTCAGTTCCCATTCCCCCTGGAGGATGGGTTTCGGACTTAGAAAATCTGCCACCACATTGGCGGTTCCTCTTATGTGAACCGCCGATATGGATTGAAGATTTTCTTCGGCCCAATTTAAAATGTTCAGGTTTAGATTCAGAAGCTTCCTGGATCTGGTGCCCCCCTGGCGGTTTAGGTAAAGACTGTCATCACATTGTCTGACAGAACCTTTGGTGTTCCTTGGCAATTGGAATGTGGAGATAAGCATCCCTCAGATCTAGCGTGGCTAGAAACGCATTTTTAATAGATGCCTGCACACCGTATAGATACTCTCCATCCGGAAGAACACACTTCCTGCGCTGCTCATAGCTTTAACCGGAAACTTTTTCCCCTTTTCTGCTGATCTTGACAGGACCTGATCCAGGCCTGGTCCAAATATATGGGAGCCCTCAAAAAGTACCAACGGATTCTACTGCCGCATCTGCTAGATATGCCACAGCCTTACCCATTAACTCTAGAGAATCGGTGACTTTAGAGTTACTCTCTAGAAACATGGGTGGAAAGTCTACCTAACCATGTATCCACATTCCTAGCCACGCAAGCTGATGCCAAGGCAGGAGCCATGGCTGCTGCATTTGCATCCCATGCTCTTCTCAAGAGCGTCTCGGCCCATCAGGTTACCCGAGTCCTCGAAAGACAAATCTGATTTCTTTGAGACCTGTGACAGGGCTGCGTCTAACTTGGGGGTTTTGAAAAACTTCTGTTCCTCTTCCTCCCCAAAAGGAAACCTCCTCTTCCACGTCTTAAGCCTCAGAACCTCTCTTTCTGGGTCTTTCCACTCTGTATCAAATCCTTTAGGGCCTGATGGACTGGGAATACCATGGATTGAGGTTTTCCCAATCCCCTGTACATCTTATCCCTGGCAGAAGCCTGAACCGGAGGTTCCAGGATATCCTCAGAGACATAAATTGCCCTGAGTAACTGCCCCATATCCTCCAAGGGAAAGAGGTGGCTACTAGCGCTAGGACCTTCACTATCCTGGCTATCAGCATCTGAGTTCCCCCCCCTCCCCTCTTCTAGAGTCCTCCTCTGACTCCTCAATACCTGAGGTAACAGAGGATGGGTTTTTCTGCAAGGTTTTCTGGCCCCAGTCTGAAAAACCCTCCTGAGAGGAAATATCTTCTCTAGAGGACAGGACTGCTTTGTCATCCGTCCTCTGAACTTCCTTAGGTGCTATGGCTGTCTTAAGAGATAGTGTAGAAAGCATCTCAGACTGTACTACCAGGAAATCCTTCATAACCTGTGAGGTTTCCTTACGACAGCTTATGAATGTACCTAAAACAAAAAAGGTTTAGCATGGTCTGATGGGAGCTTGTCACTACACCTTTTTGTTCTGGGGGGAGGGGGATTTTTACCCCTAGCCTTGTGAACCCCTTGAGCAGAGCCGCTAGGTTCCAAGGAGACAGAAGAGAGACATAACACCCTTAAAATACTTTCTCACTCTCCAGTGCCTCCCCCCCCCCCCTCATGGTGTAAGTAAGACTCCCTCTTACCTCACAAACAGAAGAGGACTCACTGCCTGTAGCCTCTTGCCGTGTTAAGGGTGTGACTGTCCTCTTGCCACCCTGTTCCTTGCTGGGTCCGTCCAGGAGGCGACGGGGGGGGGGGGGGGGGGAGAAGAAAAGTGACAGTCATGAGGCCTCTGCCTGCGTCTCCAGAGTCTTGAGAAACTGCTCCTCAGACGCCTGTGCTCGGTGCCATTTTGTTGAAGGCCCGCTGCCCGAAGGATGGGATTTGGCCTCTAGCGTTTCCGGATCCGCCATTTTGGCGTAGACCGGAAACTGGAAGTGCCTACCTGACTGGAAGAAAAAAAAAAATTGGCATGAGGTATGTGCTCACAGGAGCTCCGGGATACCCCTCTGTACCCGGGGGGCTCCTTGCCGGGGAGTAACATCTGCCCTGGCCATTGGGGGGGCCCCCTGGGAAGGGACTAAACCCTGGCTGGATCCGCCACCCTCCCCGGCTGTGGAATCCAGCCCCCAGAGGGGGGAACCATCCGTTACTAGCTTCAGGTCTATAGACAAACAAACGTTTTGCTGCCGGGAAACAATCAAGAACTGAGGTGCAGGGGGAAGGGAGGGGCCTTTTAACCTTGGTGTTGATTGTATTTCCCCATCAGGTGGACCAGTCATCTCTCAGGTTATGCTGTCCTGGAAGAGGACTAGAGAAAATATGTCAGTAAAAGAAATTGGGACAGCTTTGTACAGTGCCGATCCTGACCTCCCTGGGGCCCTAAGCAAAATTCTGCTAAGGGGCCCTCTACTTGACCCGTGAGCTATGTAAACCATTTGCCATTGCCACACAGTCACACCTGACACTTCAGTGCTCCCAAAACAATCCTCCCTCCTTTAAACAAAACAGTCAAAGAATAAGTACAACAATATAGAACAGAATGAGGTCCTCAGAGATCCCCCTTACATCAGGGTCCCCAGAGAGCCTTCCCTCTTAAATTAGTGTCCCAGAGAGCCCCTCCTTACACAGGGTCCCCAGAGAGCGTCCCCCCCCTCTGACATCAGTGGCCCCAGAGGGGCCCCTTGTCCTGACATCAGTGGCCCCAGAGGGGCCCCCCCCTCTTACATTAGTGTCCCTTCTCCTCTCCACTGTATACACTGAGTGTACTACAAACCCCAGGGCGATCCCGCCGCCCACTCAGGCTACCATAGAACTGCCGATCGCCGCCTTCCACCTCTCCTCACTGCACTCTAAACGGCCAGCCAGAGGTGCAGGGGGGGGGAATGCTGGGTCTTGCCCCCCCCCCCACAGTGGCTGGGCCCTAAGCAGCTTGCATAGTGTGCCTATAGGGCCGATCGGCTCTGGCTTGTAAACAGCAGTGTAGTTTCATTCCGCTTCAACCCCTCTATATATCCAATTACCTACCTGCCTTCACAGGACACCACAAAATCGATTAGAGAAATTTCAGCCTGGGAGGCAACTTGGATAGTGTTCATTTCAACAATATTCATACCAAGGATGCCATCTAAATAGAAAAAAAAAAATTAGACATTCAGGCCAAATTCTAATATTAAGCCATAAAAGTTGAGAATGCTTTCAACCTACCTGCAACTGTGATTTTTGCATTGTAGTAGCCATATCTGTAGATAAAGCACCCAGGTACAGATGTACTTGTCAGTATAGTTGAATGGGTAGTGGGGATAGCATGAGTAGTAGTATTCTGTTCTTCTGTAGTTAGAGGAAAGGTCTCAGTTTTGAATGGCGGTACTTCTGTGGTGTTACCTTTTGGACAAAACAGTTATTTTAATCCTTATTGCATATAACCCCCCCAAAAACCCACACCACCATTTAAGCAAATAGCAGTTATGGACCCCCCCCCCCCCCACACTTACTGGTAGTGTTTGTAGTGGTATGGGGTGTGGTGGTTGTTGGCATCTGTGTAGTTGGTGCTCTTGTTGTAGGAAGGGGAGTAGGTGTAACTGGTTTACAGGGTCCTGGAATGGCAGCTTTGATGGTTAGGTTCAGACTGAAGTTTCCAAGCAAGGTGTAAGTATGAGTGGAGACTGGGTTATTGGACACAAAGGAGCCGCTGCCATCACCATAACTCCAGTTGAAAGACAGAATAGATTTGTTGAGGTAGTGGCTTGGATCATGGATTTTAACATCAAATGAAATTGGAGAATCTTTGATATAGATGTGGTCAGAGGAATTCTTGTCATTTTTCTGTGATATGTTTACATAGAAAGGAATTTGATCTGAAAAAAGGAAGAAAGTGAGCCATTACAAGGAAGGGAAGTTTATGTACACAAGCCTCCACATTGCATTTCACAGAAAAATCTGTGCTGAAGAGCAAAAGTAAAATTTTATTACAGTACAATTGGTGTAGAAATTGTACGCCATATTTGCACTTTTATTGGAAAGTTACCCTTCAAGTATGAATCA
This sequence comes from Lithobates sylvaticus, assembly GCA_028564925.1. Lineage (NCBI taxonomy): Eukaryota > Metazoa > Chordata > Amphibia > Anura > Ranidae > Lithobates > Lithobates sylvaticus. The sequence goes on from CM053030.1 coordinate 431,002,775, forward strand.
AAAACATAATACCCAACAAACCTCAGAGTCCTAATCTTTATGGATGCTGGGTGTGCAAATATATGGTGTTTAAGTAGAACTATAGGCAAAATAGCTACCCACCCATTTGATAGAACAAGGAGTTATAACCCACACGAAGAGGAAATCCCTGCAAATTAAAGAGAGTTTGCTGTGACTCAGGTCACCCCCACTGTCCTGGGGACAACCATGCACCCCCCCCCCCCCCAGAACCAATTGCAAGACAACTTGAGTATTTCCCCACACAGACTATTGCTGCAGGGATGTATGGCCAACACCATTTCAACTGAGGAGGAGACAATGGGTTTGGATAATTACCATTTGAGTTGATACGTCAACTTTCTTGCAGTTAGTGGCAGGCAGTGTTGTCACGAATCCCAAAATTAAGGAGTTGCCAACAGAAAAGACAAAGTTCCACAAAAAAAAAAAAAAAAAAAAAAAAAAAAAAAAAAAGTGTTCTCTACTTTGATGCACCATATGGATGCAGATAATTTAAAGCATGTTCCATTTAGGAACCATGCACACAAGACTATGTTAAACGCGTGTTCAGAGGCAGTTGGACACTTTTTTCAACTGCCCCTAAAGACGCATTCAATGTTATCTTGTGTCCATGTGCACACAGTCTTCACCACCACCACCCCCCCCCCCCCCCGTTTTACCTAGTTTTTCCAGAAGCAAAAAAAAAAAAAAGTTCAGTCATAAAACACGACACCCACGTTTATAAAGGAACCCAAATTTTTGGACCATAAAACTCAGAAATATGATGGTAAACAAAAAAAAAAAAAAAAAAAAAATTTTAAAACTACATATATATATATATATATATATATATATATATATATATTATATATATATATATATATATATATATATATATATATATATATATATATATATATATATATATATATATATATATATATATATATATATATATATATAAATATATATACACACACACACATATATATAAATACACACAACACACACACACATATACACTCACTGATGCAATGCAAAAAAAAAAAAAAAAACACATACCTCTAGTTTTTTTTTTTGGTGGCTTAGACAGTGAGGAATGCCTCCACTTCTTTGCCCCAACTTTTCATCCAATTTCTAATCAGTGACTCCACCTAGGCCGACCATAGCAATGCCTTTTTCCACAAAGAAAAACCAACATACCAATGTCTAGTCAGCCCCAACCCCCCCACCATGTTTGTGAAATATCCAACGGACATCGCTGTGCCATCAACGGATGGGTCCAATAGCGACGAGCTCGGACGACGTTGCTGCCTCAAGAGCATTTACTGACATATTGAATATGGGATCCATTTCCAAATAAAAACTACAGAAAGGAGGCAAATGCAAGTGTACAACTGCTCACTGATCAAAATGGCAGAAATAGTTAATACATGCTTTCTGAGCTTGGGAAGGGTCTATATGTTATCTTTACAAATGCTTAGAGATGCAAACGCGGTATGAAAATGCGTGTTTTTAAACGCAGGTTTCTGCCTTTTAAAACATGCGTTCAGCAGAGTTTGCAACGGCGTCTCGTGTGGGGCCTTATAACTACACTTTGCAAGACACCAGAACCAATAATATGTACAGACAAGCTTTTATTAGCAACTCCACACTTACCTGTTACAATGTACAGGCCACTTGCTTTAGCAACAGGGTAATGTCTTCGATAGCCTCTCCTAAAAACAGTCACCTCAATCATCTGTGCACCAGCTGTGATGTTTGTAGTATTTATTGAGAGAACAGCTGAAGATCTTCCAGTCGTCTGATAGTACTGGCCTGGATATGGAAAACACCTTCAGAATCAAGTCAACCTCTTTAAAAATTACCCATCAAAATTTACATTTACAGCATTCAGTCTAGTTTCCCCTATAAACACATGTGGGGCTCAGGAATAGAATAGAGGTTTGAAACCAATTTTCACATGAAAACATATCCAAATGTTATCACTTGCAAAAATCCAGAAAAGGCCCATACAAGTTGCTGCCAAGTGACTGGGGTTTCCAGCTAGTTTATTTGGTTAACTACACATGAAGAGCAATAAAGCTAGACCAATAAGAAAGCTCGCCCTTAGTTGTGCAGTATGGCAAGAGCCTGGTTCCGGAATAGAATTCCTGCACCCCCACCCAAACCCAACTATACCTCAACTTGTCAAAGCTGTAATTCAGCTAGCCATTTTCTATGAGATCTACATAGAGATTAGAATGATACCAACCCAGTGTTTGAAAGATGTAGATGAAGTTATGGCGTCTCCAGTCATGGTGGTGAGGAAATGGTCTTCCATCTGGAAACTTGTTAGAGAAACTGCAGTTTCCTTCATTACAGAACTGTACCCATTTGGTCCAGTTATACACATACTGATCACTAAAGGAAGCTGAAATAAAGGAGGATTAGAGAAAGCCAGCCATCTTACCTCTTGACAGATAAGGATAGAAACAGAAACCTATATACCATTAGCACATCCTCGTTGATAGACTATATCCCCATCTTCATTCTCCTTTTGACATCTGGGAAACTGCAGAGCCACAGAAAATGTAACATTTGACCCTATCAGTGCAGGACTGTCACTGGTCAAACGTGCCACTACTTTGCCACCTAAAAACAAAAAAAAAAACAGTGTTAGGACAGGGCAGAATCCAGTAGCCAAGAAAAGGTATAACTGGGCTACTTGTCAGTGACATGCTTCTGGTACATAAGTGGTGCAGGATTTTCCTAACTAAATCCTCAACTTTGCCCACCCCTCACTTTAATTTGAGCCATCCTTTGTGTAGCACCCTGGTGTTTAGGCAGGGTTGCTCCTAAATTTACCTGCCAGGTGTAGTTACTCTGGCTCATTGTTAGGGATCAATTGAGTTCACCCCAAGTCTAGAATTGCTGCACTTCTCTTCTGCCGCTAGGTGGCAGGGTACCTGGTGACATTAATACAAGGGCAAAGACAGATTAGGAGTATATGGGGCATCTCAGTCAATGGGCAGGGGTTTTCTTAAATCCCTTGGACTGCTGGCAGAACCCATCTATTTGGGTGGAGTCAGGTAATGGGTGTTCTGTGCCACCTGGACAGCCCCGGCTGCTAGGCCAGAGTTTGGCCCTCTCCGGCTGCTAGGCTGTCGGAGGGCCTATCCAGAAGCAGGAGAGCAGCACAGGGTTGGGATTGCGGATTGCAGTCCAACCAGAATTGATGGTTCTGCCGGCCAGAGGTAGAGAGGAAGCTGTTGCCACCAACCACCTTATTACCAGGGACCACAGTGAGTAGCTGAAGCAAGTACCAGAGCAGAATACTCACCTACCAGGGACAGTGAAGAATTGGGAAACTTCAGCGGGTATCAAGCCAGCGGAGGCAACGCTTGCAGAGCAGCCTTGTGTGTCAAGCCAGGGACCGAGCAGGCCAGTGGGGTGAAGCATCTGGAGTGCCAAGCTAGGGACCCAGCAGAGAAGCAGGGGGTGACACTTGAGGAAGCTACTACAGTGAACATTGGAGGAGCTCAAGGGATTCAGTGGCAGTGAATTTAGTCTAGAGAGAGACAGGGAGCTCAGTGGGTTGAAGTACAAGTAGTGATGAAACTGTTACCTAAACATGCAGATGTGGCGGCTTGCTGGATGCCTTTCGCTGCATTGATGTCTACCTGTAGAACTCTCGGAGTCTGCTAAATGAACAATGCAAGGGTGTCCTGGCCCTAACCCTCTCCCAAAAGTTCTGTTCGAGAAATAAAAAGCTTTGCATTCAAGTAGTGTCTGGTGCCCATGAATCTACTTTACACCCACTATGCCTTACAACCCACTATATGGAAAGATGTCAGTAGCTGTGGAGGTTCTCACACTTAAGGAGGCCTGGGACCTTGCTACATTTGCATGTTTACTTGGTACCCTTTGCCTTGCAGAAAGATTGTACACATTACCTAGCCAGAGCTACACCGAATCCCAAAACTGCTGGGTGTCTGCTAAACCGGTTTTAATGGTTTGAAAAGATTCCTCCAAAGGACAAAAGCAGCAGACATCACTGGTTTACAGAAGATTAAAGTATAGACATGGAATTAGCTGTAGTGAGTTTTCCTTTACTATAAAGGACTTGGATATTCCTTTAATTCCTAATGGTTTGCTTCCATTTACACTGTACAACCCCTTTAGTCAGAGGCCAGAGTTTAGTCCTAGTAATTGTAAGGCAAAACTACATCAGGCTGAGTAGGTTTCTGACAAATATTGTATAAAGCAAAGTTATAAGTAGGGCACGACTGGCTGGTTTGGCCTTTCTCAGACAAGGGCATGCCTCTTCGGCAGCAGTCATTGAACAAGTGCTCACAATGGAAGACTTGTGCATTTAGATACAAATGTCATGCCAGGTCCACATTATGCCCATTTTGGGTGGAGAGGCAGGAAGGTTCACTATAAAAATGTATTTTTTGTAAAAGCTTGCAAAATTGTGTAAAGAAAATATTGTGGTGACAGCTTAGACATTACCTCGCCAACAGTTTTCCCATCTACGATCACCAGATTTCCAGGCAGGATAAAGCTTGTCATCCCAAGAGCTGCTGGCCGGGGACCAACCACGTACAAGGTGATTTTCATGGCCTTTCCCCCTGCCTAACTCTGACACATCTTGGAAACCTGTAGAGATGATATGCAATTTTAGTTAGTGATATACCAAACCATGGGGAAAAAAAAAAAAAAAAAAAAAAAAAAAAAAAAAAAAAGTTGGATTGATGCCGACATGCATTACCAAATTATGTGTGAATCTAAAAGAAATGGTCAACTTACAAGTTCGGTCTTACCAGATAAAGCATTTGCCACCGGGAGTTATGGATGAACCATAAGAACACGTGGCGACTGACCAGTTTAGGAAAGTTTGGAGTCACCAGAATTTATGTCATTCTAGAGGAACAGTTTACCCAGCCCACTAACAACCACATTTTGAAGTTAGCTGCACAATGCAGTCTATTAAAGTCACAAGATTCAAATAGGAGTCAGACACTTGGCGAAAAGCACTAGTATTTGTGTTGTCAAATTTTATATTGGCTTGCTTCCTGAAATTTTTTTAGACTGACCCTTGCTTAAACTAAAAAAAAAAAAAAAAAAAAAAAAAAAAAAAAAAAAAAAAAGAAAAAAAAATTGAAGTAGTCACAGAAACCCAAATTAAAAACAGTTCCTGTAGTTCTACCAGTAGGATCCTGTCTGACCCACATCACATTTCCCTACACTGTCAAAGCACTGCTACTAGCCACTATGGGGCTTATTTACTAAAGGACAGACAGTTTTTCCCTCAAAATTGCTGCTCTGATAGCGCAAAATATGAAAACTGCAGGAGGTGATCAAAAAGCATTAAAAGAGAAAACTATTTGTGGAAAAAAAAAATAAAAAAAATAATTTTGTTTGGGTATATCGTTGCACGACCACACAATTGTCAGTTAAAGTGACGCAGTACCGCACCGCACAAAAATGGCCTGGTCATTAAAGGGGGGGGGGGAAATCTTCCAGGGCTGAAATGGTTAATTGAACAAGCTGATTGGCAACCATGCACAGCTGCACCAGATTCAGAGTGTACCATCTCCCCAGTGATCCTTCACTACACTGATAAAATATATAGAAATCCACTGCCCCATTTTCAGTATTCACCATAGCTGTGCAGTGGAGAAAGGGGGTAATAAGTCCTGCCAAGTTTATCATAGCACAGGCAAATCAGTTTGAATGCCTACAACATTAATATGCAGGTCTTACTTGTGAAACACTAAAGAGTGAATCTTGCATGCATACACAAAATAAGAAGCCTATAAAAAGATGTGTAGCACTGACCCCCCGAAAGAGCGGCTGAATTCTGGGCTTACCGATTACCTCCACCAGCTCGTAACTCGTTAACCTTGTCTAGGGGTTCCCAAGGTTGAGGACCCAGTAACTGTAGAGACCGACACCTGAATTCTTTTAGGATTTTTATTTTGCTTAAAACAGTTGAACTCAGTCTCCAAGTTGGGAATAGAGGTTATAAGGATAAAGTTTTAGGTGCTTTGAGCTGCTGACGTCAATAAAAGTCTCTGTACATAATCCAGGCAATAGCCACTCGCAACTGGATTATCTAAAGGTTGGATAAATCCTTGAGCTTGGATCTAGCAGCCAACAAGTAATTCTGGCTTGCCAAGTCTCACACAGACTTGGTTGAAAAACTTAGTTGTAACCGGAAGGTAAAAGGTAGGAACTTTTCTTACTGTACCAGAATCTCTCAGCCGGTCTGGCAATACCGTAAGAAATTGTGGATTCAATCACTGTCCATGGCAGCTCAGCCTCCAGGCTCTTACCGAGCAGCCAGCCTCATGCGTGGCCCTCTTACCGAAGAGTCCTCCCCTGGTTGCATGTAGAGTTGCTGGGCCTCTCCAAACCCGAGACGGCACCGGAAATCTTTAGAATCCTCCTTCCAGTTAATGTGCCTCAAACTAGCCAGTGCAGAGGCTCGGAAACGGATGGATCCGCACCCCAGGCCAGGAGGGCCTCTGGGTGCTAGTCAGGAGGACCATGAAGTCAGCAACAACTTCTGGACCGGAACCCTGTGACTTCAGCACCTTAAGTACCCTCTCCCGGAATACACAGCGAGACAAACGCCAACGCTAGATTGGTACCCAATGCATCCAACCAAACTGCGGTCTAAGACCTCTCACAGGTGCAAACCCCACTTATGACCAGGCAGATCCTCAATACAGCCCAGCCAAACTGATGGCCAAGCATAAATTTAGAACTATTAACCCCAAAACTCAACTACAGTTTTGGGCAAAAACTACATTTAAAGACATAGCGTGTACTCATCAGGAGTACCGGCACTACAGATGCAATTCACTAAAGCAGAATCAGTCTTTTATAAACTATTAATTGTAGCACTTGAGCATCCCAACTCAATGTTAAACCTACTTAAAGCAGCGTTCAGCTGTTTATTAAAAGTCAGCAGCTACAAAAAGTGCAGCTGCTGACTTTTAATAAAAAAAAAAAAAAAAAAAACTCACCTATCCCACAGTCCAGCAATCCGGCTGCCCGAAGACTCGGTTCGCTCCCCCACGCCAGCATCACTAGTGTGGGGGGACAGGCTGTGACTTCACAGCCAGGTGCGCACTCTCAAATGTGGCATGTCATGGGGTTAGGAGTCCTTAAAGTGGAAATGCCACTTTTGGGTGGAACTCAGCTTTAACTTGAAAAAGTGTAGAAGGAATGCGAACAGATGCATGTGCTGTTAAGTTGGCTGCACACCCTTACAACCTGATTGGCAGTCTCCTTTAGATTTATGAAAGCCACATAAAGCAAGGACCTACCTAAACAGATTACCAGCTTTCTGAAATAGGGACCCTATTCAGTATATAGGCACAGCCATCTACAATTTAGAAAGGGATATAAAAGCAGTAGTAAAGACCATGTTGATGTCTACCTACAGGGAAGCCTATATGTATTACCAATATCCCCCCCATATAGAGCAATACTGCAGACTAGTAAGAGTAACTGCTCAAAGGAAAGGAAGGACAGGAGGTATTCAGGGAAAGGAACCCCACAGGTCGGCTCTCATGGTGACCATACATGCATTAAGTGAACAAATTCTTTTGGGGGGAGATTGATGAGAAAAGTAATAGTTATTTGCAGTTATCAACCCATTCAGTCGATAAACCACAGGAGGAAGAGAATTTCAAACCCTTTTTGAAGTCTATTGAGAATTATCGATCGCCTCTGTTTCCACCATACACTCTCACGAAGGAAGATGCTGCATATCCAGGAATAGACTATTTTTAGTGCAGAACCAATATAGTATATGGCCACCATTACACTAGAGAGGTGTTGTAACCTCCTCCAGAGCAATATCTATAGTCAGAGAAAGTCTGTAAGGCTGCTTTCACACTGGGGCGGTGCGGCGACGGTAAAGCAGTGCTATAGTTAGCGCTGCTTTACCATCGTTTTACCCGCGGTATGCGGCCGCTAGCGGGGTGGTTTTAACCCCCGCTAGCGGCCGCAAAAGGGTTAAAAACCTCCACAAAGCGCCGCTGCAGCGGCGGTTTGCGGGCGGTATCCCCGCAGTTTCCCATTGATTTCAATGGGAAGGAGCGGTAAATACACCGCTCCAATGATGCTGCTAGCAGGACTTTTTTTGCGGTCCTGCTAGCGCACCGCTCCAGTGTGAAAGCCCGCCGGCTTTCACACTGGAGTGAATGGGGCCGGTTTTTTCAGGCGGTGTACAGGCGCTATTTTTAGCGCTGTACCGCCTGAAAACCGCCCCAGTGTGAAAGCAGCCTTAGAGTTTAGTCTACCTCACATTGGTGGCTAGTGGGAAAAGGGCCCCCCTTAGTACAAAACAGAAAAAAAATATTGGCTGTATGCAAGTGGAACTGAAGTCAGAACTAAGCAGACACCTTCAGACAGTAGGGTGAGGAGACAGTGGAAGGCACCCTGAGAATGACTACTGTAGTCACATTACATTTTAGGGCTTGAAGATCCAAATGATATACTATACAGATCTATTTTCATCAAGTAATTGTAAACATTTTATTTAATGCAAGAACTTACAATTCAAAAGAAAGACCCTTTAACAATAAGCATAACCCATTAATAACAATGCAAGCCATTTGGAAAAAAAAAAAACTCACATGTTCCTGCCTGGGCAGCAGAGATCAGCCAGACACTGAGCACCAACCAGCCCCTCACCACTGCAGCCTGCATTGCAAAAAGTGAATTGTTTCCTCTCCTTCCAGCACAGCAGTATTTAAACTGGCCTCTACTAGCCACAGCTGAGAGTAATAGCAGTCAGGATTCTAATGTTTCCTCCTCCTGTTTATGAAAAGCCTTCAGGCTCATCATGTGATGGAAGATGTCTGATTCTGTGTCCTGGGCTCTGCCCCACTGCTCATGTGCTTATGGGTCACTTACCATGAATCTCAGATTTTAACTAAATTTCTCAAATTTCAGAGGTGATATTGCTATTATTGTCTGAGGAGATGAAAATTATCATTTTAATATTGTGTTTATCATGGACAAATTACACCCAAAATAGCTTCAACTTCAGATCCAACTGTCCAAATTGATTGACTTGTCGCTGTCCACATTTCGTGATGTGTGCGATTCATTTCAAATATCACCCCAACACACTAAGAGCCCGTTCACACTACCGCGACTTGGGGGGCGACTTGTCAGACCGCAAGTCGCCCCAAGTCGCTTGACATCAGAAATGACACGCAAGTGAATGAGAGCCGTCTTAATGAACGATACTGAAGTCGCTCCGACTTCAGAAAAGGTTCCTGTACTACTTCAATCCGACTTCTAGGCGACTTGTACCCATTGATTTCAATGGAAGTCGCCTCCAAGTCGGATCTCCATCTATATGGACGCGACAGTGTCTCCTTGAGGAGGAACTCCACGCCAAATTTTAAATAAAAAACCGGCATGGGTTCCCCCTCCAGGAGCATACCAGGCCCTTAGGTCCCCCTCCAGGAGCATACCAGGCCTTAGGTCTGGTGTGGATTTTAAGGGCAACCCCCTACGCCGAAAAAACGGAGTGGGGGTCCCCCCAAAATCGATACCAGACCCTTATCCGAGCACGCAGCCTGGCCGGTCAGGAAAGGGGGTGGGGACGAGCGAGCGCCCCCCCCCCCTCCTGAACCGTACCAGGCCGCATGTCCTCAACATGGGGGTGGGTGCTTTGGGGAAGGGGGGCGCCCTGCGGCCCCCCCACCCCAAAGCACCTTGTCCCCATGTTGATGAGGACAAGGGCCTCTTCCCGACAACCCTGGCCGTTGGTTGTCAGGGTCTGTGGGCGGGGGGGTTATCGGAATCCGGGAGCCCCCTTTAATAAGGGGGCCCCCAGATCCCGGCCCCCCACCCTATGTGAATGAGTATGGAGTACGATGTACCCCTACCCATTCACCTAAGGTGTAAAAGTGTAAATAAAAAAAAAACACAATTTTTTTAAAATATTTTATTGCACTGCTCCGGGGTCTTCTTCCGTCTTGGGGGGTCTTCTCGCCAGACTCCTGGGGCGAGTGATTTGTCAGGTGAATGGCTGGTTTTAGCACTTATATCATCCCAACACCATGCTTGATATGGTGTCAGGATGATCAAATCATATTATTTATATTACTACATTGTAATATATAATGAAATAGTTCAACTCACCATAATGCAGAATCATTGGGAACCCTGAGCTTGTCACTTGCCACCAGATGCGGCATGCCACTTGCCACCATGGCAGTGCGGCCCGGAGACCTGTTTTAGAGCATGCTGGAGTGGGCCCAGACAAGAAAGAGGAGGTGGGTGTCAGTGGCTTCGCTAGGGTTGGTGTCACCCCCTGCCAAGTAATGTCCGCCCTCAGTACAGACCCCCCTTCATTAAGTATAGATCCCCCTCCCTCAGTATAGATCCCCCTCTCTCAGTACAGACCCCCCCAATAAGTACAGACCCCCCACTAAGTACAGACCCCCCTCCCTCAGTATAGATCCCCCTCCCTCAGTACAGACCCCCCAATATTTATAGACCCCCCGCTAAGTACAGACCCCCCTCAGTATAGACCCCCCTCAGTACAGACCCCCCTCTAAGTACAGACCCTCCTCAGTACAGACCCCCCGCTAAGTACAGACCACCCTCAGTAAAGACCCCCCTTACTACAGACCCCCCGCTAAGCACAGACCCCCCCTCAGCACAGGCCCCCCGCTAAGTACAGACCCTCCTCAGTACAGACCACCCACTAGGCACAGACCCCCCTGCTAATTACAGACCCCCCTCAGTACAGACCCCCGCTAAGTACAGACCCCCGCTAAATACAGACCCCCCTCAGTACAGACCCCCTCTCAGTACAGACCCCCCTCAGTACAGACCACCCCGCTAAGTACATACCCCCTCAGTACAGACCCCCCCCAGTACAGACCCCCGCTAAGTACAGACCCCCGCTAAATACAGACCCCCCTCAGTACAGACCCCTCTCAGTACAGACCCCCCTCAGTACAGACCACCCCGCTAAGTACATACCCCCTCAGTACAGACCCCCCGCTAAGTACAGACCCCTTTACTCTAGGCGGGGGGCGTTCTCAGCTCCCCCCGGCTCGGACGGGCTCGGCTGTGCTCGGGCGGGGGGGTGGTCTCAGCTCCCCTCGGCTCGGGCAGGCTCGGCTGTGCTCAGGTGAGTGGGGGCGGTCTCAGCTCCCCTCAGCTCGGGCAGGCTCGGCTGTGCTCGGGTGGGGGGGGTGGTCTCAGCTCCCCTCGGGCGGGCTCGGCTGTGCTCGGGCGGAGGTGGGCGGTTTCAGCTCCCCTTGGCTGGAGGCAGGTGGAGCTGGAGGCAGAGCGAGCGTTAGCGCTATAGTGGGGTTTGCTCGCTCTGTCAATTTTATTCCGAGACACTGTATTGTCCCAGAATGAAGGTACCTGGGACCCAGGACAGACCTGCAATCCGGGACACGTGGGCACCCTAAATGCAATGCATGCTGACATATGACATACTTTAACCACTTCAATACAGGGCAATTATTCACCTTCCTGCCCAGACCAATTTTCAGCTTTCAGCGCTGTCATACTGCACTTATATCATCCCAACACCATGCTTGATATGGTGTCAGGATGATTAAATCATATTATTTCTATTACTACATTGTAATATATAATGAAATAGTTCAACTCACCATAATGCAGAATCATTGGGAACCCTGAGCTTGTCACTTGCCACCAGATGCGGCATGCCACTTGCCACCATGGCAGTGCGGCCTGGGGACCTGTTTTAGAGCATGCTGGAGTGGGCCCAGACAAGAAAGAGGAGGTGGGTGTCAGTGGCTTCGCTAGGGTTGGTGTCAACCCCTGCCAAGTAAAGTCCCCCCTCAGTACAGACCCCCTTCATTAAGTATAGACCCCCCTCCCTCAGTATAGACCCCCCTCCCTCAGTATAGATCCCCTCCCTCAGTATAGATCCCCCTCCCTCAGTACAGACCCCCTCCAATATGTACAGACCCCCCACTAAGTACAGACCCCCCTCCCTCAGTATAGATCCCCCTCCCTCAGTACAGACCCCCCCAATGTTTATAGACCCCCCAATAAGTACAGACCCCCCTCAGTAAAAACCCCTCTCAGTACAGACCCCCCGCTAAGTACAGACCCCCCGCTAAGTACAGACCACCCTCAGTAAAGACCCCCCTCACTACAGACCCCCCCTCAGTACAGACCCCCCCGCTAAGTACAGACACTCCTCAGTACAGACCCCCCTGCTAAGTACAGACCCCCCTCAGTACAGACCCCCCACTAAGCACAGACCCCCCTCATTACAGACCCCCCTGCTAATTACAGATCCCCCTCAGTACAGACCCCCCTGCTAAGTACAGACCCCCTCAGTACAGACCCCCGCTAAGTACAGACCCCCTTCAGTACAGACCCCCCTCAGTACAGACCGCCCTGCTAAGTACAGACCCCCTCAGTACAGACCCCCCCGCTAAGTACAGACCCCTTACTCTCAGGCGGGGGGGTGGTCTCAGCTCCCCTCGGCTTAGACGGGCTCGGCTGTGCTCGGGCGGGGGTGTGGTCTCAGCTCCCCTCGGCTCGGGCAGGCTCGGCTGTGCTCGGGTGGGGGGGGGGGGGCGGTCTCAGCTCCCCTCAGCTCGGGCAGGCTCGGCTGTGCTCGGGTGGGGGGCAGTCTCAGCTCCCCTCGGGTGGGCTCGGCTGTGCTCGGGCGGAGGTGGGCGGTCTCAGCTCCCCTTGGCTGGAGGCAGGTGGAGCTGGAGGCAGAGCGAGCGTTAGCGATATAGCGGGGTTTGCTCGCTCTGTCAATTTAATTCCGGGACACTGTATTGTCCCAGAATGAAGGTACCTGGGACCCGGGACAGACCTGCAATCCGGGACACGTGGGCACCCTAAATGCAATGCATGCTGACATATGACATACTTTAACCACTTCAATACAGGGCACTTATACACCTTCCTGCCCAGACCAATTTTCAGCTTTCAGCGCTGTCATATTGCACTGTACCCAAACTAAATTTTTATTTTTATTTTTTATCAAACTACATTTTTATAATTTTTTCCTACAAATAGAGCGTTTCTTTTGGTGGTATTTGATCACCTCTGGGATTTTGTATTTTCTGCTAAACAAATAAAAAAAGACCGAAAATTTTGAAAAAAAAAATGTTTTTTTTTTGTTTCAGTTTCAAAACTTTGTAAATAAGTACGTTTTCTCCTTCACTAATGGGCACTGATGGGGCTGCACTGACGGGCACTGATGGGCACCGATGAGGTGGCATTGATGGGCACTGATATGTGGCACTGATAGGCGGCACTGATGGGCACTGATAGGTGGCACTGATAGGCAACACGGATGGGCACTGATAGGTGGCACAAATTGGCACTGATCAGCACAGACCCCCCCTGTCAGAGGAGCAGACGCGAGTGAGGAAAAAACGATCAATGGCTCTTCCTATTTACAATGTGGTCAGCCATGATTGGACACGGCTGATCACGTGGGAAAGATTCTCCGTCGGAGACTCTTTACCGAAATCGTAGTTGCAGTGTGTCAGACTGACACACCGCAACAACGGTCGCCGCGATGCGCTCCCCCCGGGGGCGCGCATCGGCTTAATATCCTGAGGACGTCATATGACGCCCAGTAAGGATGTTGAAACCACTTTGCCGCCGTCATTCTGCTATATGGCGGGCGGAAAGTGGTTAATACACGTTAACACATGTGCATGAACCTTAATCTGCTTCCAGCTATTTTGTATATGTAGCATTGCCCCTGTGGGGTCGCTTCGTGTTTCAACATCCACACATTTCCCCCTGTCGGTCCGACATCCATTTTGGCACACTTTCCCAGACAATGAACAGTCTCTTGCTAGTTTTTGTTGTTTTTATTAGGGGATTAAGCTTGGGTGGGGAAAAGGGACATGGGATGCCCAGATAATGAATACTTCTCAATTAAATCAATGTTGGTTGAGTCTAGATTTGACAGTCTCTTCCTCTGCACATATCCTCCAGCACACTACTTGAGATCACTTGCTTCACTTCACTGTCCAAATCTAGGTTCCTGTCTCCATTAGCACATGGCTAGGCCTCACTCTGAATAAGTCCTAACGTTTTCCTAATAGCCCATTACAGGCAGGGGTCTGCAGTCCCCTTTGAGTTAGCAACCATTTTAGTAGAGAAGAATAAATGTGCTGACTGACACTTGGTGGACTACTGATCCCAGCACGTCCGATGCAAATCCTGCCAGCCCTCGTGGCTGCAACGACTTGACTGCAAAACAACACCACAGTCTCTCCCTCTGGCTCCACATCCAAATCCTGGCATGTCTCTCCCAGAGCTTCACACTGTGCTTCTCACTCACTGACCCCGGCATTGATCCCTCCTGAATGACTTTCCTGGCAGTGCTCCCAACTGTCCTCTTCCTGCTCCTGGACACCTCTCAATGACTGTTTAGATAGAGGCTCCCGAGCTCCAGCCCTGAGTTCAACCCCCCCCCCAGAAAGGGGATTCCCTCAGACCACGACAGTCTAACACATGGCTATATATAGGAGGCCTGCCAATCCTAGTTGGGGATTGGTCAGGGCTCCCACATACACCCCATGTCACTCCAGCTCTCTGCCCTACTTCTTTTCCAGAACCTTCTGAATACCAGAGGAGGCGCCCAAGAGCTGACGCACATGTCAGTCACCTGCTGCTACACTAAACCACTCCCCTGCCCCTAGATCAAAACAAACAGGCCTAGTTCACAGCATAGGCCTACCTAAATTTACCTGCGCTGATGGTACAAAACAAACCCACTACTCTAGCACCTGCCTACCTAAGGTGCTATATATATAATAGCACTAAAGTTCCACTTTAAGCTGGCAGCACACATTACAAATTGTGCAACCTTTGTACAATCTCATAGACTTTTACTAGAATATATGTAGTGCCAAAGACTAAACAATCCATTCAACTTATATTTAATTAGACAAGCGCTAAGCGATATATCAATTTGGTGAATCTGAAGAAGATTGTGCAATCACATCATAATGTACATTGCCAGCCATAAGGTATATTATTGAAACTTGTCCTGAAAGAAAAATAAACATTGGCATGCTTGTCTCCTTCTGAAAATGCTAGTTGCCTGGCTGTTATGGTAACCCTCTTAGTACTTTGGGTAGTGGACCTGGGACAAGTATACAAGATAAAGAGTGTGGACATTGCTGATCTGTCTGCTTTTTCTGTGTCACTCAGACAATATTGTTTCCTGGCACATCTTCATGGCAGCATACACTGGGTTGTGGCTCCGCCCTGCAACCTGATAGGACTGGTTAACTATAAGTTTTCAGCTAGGCCCCAGCAAAAATTCCCTTTTTTGTCCTCATCTGATTGGGACTGGACAGATCACGTACTACCCCTTGCCGCATGTGCACCAGTTAGGTTCAGCCCCCATCCTGTACAGCCTCTAAACAAGCTCTATGGAGGGAACCCCAGTATGGTGGTCCCGGGGGGTGTGCTGGCCAGCATTGCAAAGTGCTTTAAACAAGCCTGGTTCTCAGCAGCGGTTCTCCTTTACTTCTTTCCTTTTTTATGTTTCTGCTGTTGTTCTCCTAAGCCCTGTAGTCTTCATGTGTTCCTCTGCCCTTTTCCAAGATGGCGGCCATGCTTCAGGGATTCTGAGCATGCCGGCAGGGAATGACAACAGCAGGGATCTCCTTTGTCAGTTTCCAAGATGGCCGTGTTATTTTTTTTTGGGGGGGGGGGGACTTTGGTGAGATATCAGGGGTCCAAACAGACCTCTAATGTCACTTTTTTGAGATAGTCCCTCTCTCTGTAGCCTCAACTGCACTGTAGATTAGGGTGACCAGATGTCCCCGGTTTCAGGGGACAGTCCCCAGATTGAGGACACTGGCCCCGGACCAAGTCTGTCCCCGGTTTTGTCCCCGGATTTGACTTCAACAGGAGCTGGGGCAATTTTCAAAGACAGTCAGTGCAGAATAAAAAAAAGAAATCTGAATTACACCCCCCCCCCCCCCGCTCCTACTAGCTTAGGGGGTATATTTTTGTCCATTATCTGTGTTCCTTTCTGATGATGATGTGCTGGTCAGAGCAGATGGACTATTTCTTCGGTTTCTGGCACATGCATGGCACATGATTTCTTCGGTTTCTGGCACTGGCACATGCCACATCTGGCACATTCAGCTCCGCTCACATGTTCTTCTGCCTTGGCTCAAATCCCGGCCCGCCGCCTGCCTGCCTATCTCCTTGCCTTCCCCGGCAGAGTCATTTTCCTCCGCTCCCCACCCAATAGTAGCCGGGGCCCGGAGAGTGAGACCTGAGAGGCTGTTAGGCAGGTGGTGGTAGCGGCGACGGGCAGAGAGAGGCAGCTGAGCTCAGCTGACGATGTCCAGCAGCAGGAACAGAGGGGAAGCAGATTCAATCGTGGGGCTGCCAGAGCCTTCAAGGCTTCAACACAGGTGTGCTTTGGGGGTGTCTGTGAATAGACTACATTGCACTGTGTCTGTCTCTCTGGCATAATGGATGGTATCAGAACTCACAGGCACTTATTGGTCATAAGTTAACAAAATCCGCACCCAGCAGCCATGTTATGTGCCACACTGTGACAGAGCCAGCCAGAGCCATGATAGAGTGCCTGCTGCCTGTAAGTTATCATAATGCTGATGATCTTAACCAGTTTCTGATCGCCTGATAGCAGATTTACTGCTACAGGGCGGTCGTGCTGTGCAGGATCGCTTATATACGTGATCCTGCATTTCTGGGTATCAGAGCCAATCAGCGGATCCGGCGGACTCGCCTAGTGGTCTGCCTATGTAAACAAGCAGTTCGCCATTCTGTCAGTGTGCAAGACATTGATCCTGTGTTCCTGCAAATCCCTGATCTATGTCTTCCCTTAGTAAAAGCACCTCCCCCACAGTGAGAAAAAACTTGTTAGGCACACATTTAACCCATTGATTGCCCTGGATGTTATCCCCTTCCCAGCCAGTGTCATTAGTACAGTGACAATACATATTTTTAGCACTGATCACTGTATTAGTGTTACTGGTTCCCACAAAGTGTCACTAATGCCGCGTACACATGAGCAGAATGTCCGACAGAAAAAGTCAGACGGAATCTTTTCATCGGATATTCCTATCCTGTGTATGCCTCATCAGACTTTTTTTTTGAAAATTCTGACAGACCTAGAAATAGAACATGTTTTAAATATTTCCGACGGAACCAATTCCTATCGGGAAACCCGCTCGTCTGTATGCTGTACCGATGGACCAAAAACGACGCATGCTCTGAAGCAAGTACGAGACGGAAGCTATTGGCTACTGGCTATTGAACTTCCTTTTTCTAGTCCCGTCATACGTGTTGTACGTCAACTCATTCTAGACGGTCGGACTTTGGTGTGATCGTGTGTAGGCAAAACAGTTTCAGTGGAACTCTGTCGGAAAACCGGTCGTGTGTATGTGGCATTAGTGTCCGATTTGTCCACCGCAATATCGCAGTCCCGCTATGAGTCGCTGATTGCTGCCATTACTAGTAAAAAAAAAAAAAAAAAAATATGTCCCCGGATTTCATTTTAAAAATCTGGTCACCTTACTGTAGATGTGAATAGAAGTCTCTGTATAGAGACTCCTACTCATTCACAAAGTAAAGCATAGTAAACAAAGTGATGAATGAACACAGGAGTGATTGGTACTGATCATTCACTGTGTTCATTCAGGAAAAGAAGAGGTTTGGTAAACACATGTTTACCAGCCTCTCTTCCCTGCCGCTCTCCATTTTGACAACTTCTGTGTGTGCCCCAGCAGTAGCTGCAGCTGGTGGGAGGGGGGCAGAGGGTGAATTCCTTGAAATTTTGGACACTTGAAACATTTGTGAAGGATGGAGTATATGTATCTTTTCATCTCGACAATCCAAAACCTTGCAGATCTTACTGCTTCTTGTGTAAAGTGCTGTCTTTGGTGCTGAACTTGCTTGTGGTGATGTCAAACCAGCAGCAGATTGATGTAATATCAACCTGGAGCAATAAGGAGATTCTGTTCTTCACTAAACAGATTGGGCTTCCCTATGTGACCTCCAACTCAAAGTAAAGCCCCATACACACGCTCGGACAATCCGCGGACCAGGTCGGTCGGACTTTGTCCGACGTACTTTGTCCGATGTTGGCGTTGCGTACACACGGTCGGACTACGTTGTCGGAATATCCGGTCCGGAAGAACGTCGTGACGTAAGTCGTCGTCCACGAGATTACAAAAGGGAAGTTCAGCACCACGTCAGGCACCCGTTGGGCTCCTTCTGCTGATCCCGTGTTTATCGAGAGTTAGTGGAAGTTTGGTGACTTAAGATTCGCGCTTCTCAGTTTTCTGACTCAGATCGTTACTGCTCTTCAGTTTATGCTTGTCGTGCGTATCTGTTTATTAGTGCGTGTAGTCAGTTCGCATTTGTTGGTCATTGCGGCCTATATCTTGATATAGGACGCTTTGATTTGCACTGCTTATTGTCTGCTCGTTGCTGGTATTCACTTCGTTCTTTCAGGCCTTGCTGTTTATCGGTGCTTTCTGTTTGTCCGTTCTGACCAGCCGACCTTTTGTGACCTTCTGAGTGATGTTTCCCGTGCGTACTCGTCGCCGAGTTCGTGCTGTACGCGGAATTGGTGTCGGGCTTTTAGCTTTGACCCAAGACCCGTCCATGAACAGAGTGACGGGGAGTATGTGGACCAAGAATTGGTTGCTTCAGCGTGACCAGTTCTCGCACATGCCTTTGCTTCGTGAGATCGGGGAGAATAATCCTGATGATTTCAGGAACTTTCTCAGGATGACGGACCCCGATTTTCACCGTCTTTTGGCTTTGCTGACCCCCTTTATCAGCCGGCAGGATACCTGCATGAGACAAGCCATTACTCCGGAGCAGAGGCTTGTTGCCACGTTGAGGTACTTGGCGACAGGGAGAAGTCTTCAGGATTTGAAGTTCTCTTCAGGTATCTCTCCCCAGGCCCTGGGAATCATTATTCCAGAGACCTGTTCTGCCATCATTCAGGTCCTGCAGGAGGACTATATTAAGGTAACATTTCTACTTTACTATTCCCTTCTATGTATGCTCTATTTGCTAATGACTTGTATTTTTGACCTCCTTCCCTAATTACCATGATTGCAATATGTTCTAATATGCTGTGCCCCTTTTCTCCTTCATGCATTTTTCCCTTCACTTACCTCACCAGCATGCTCTTCTGCCCCAATAGACACCTATGGCCTAGTCACTTAAGCAATGTCTTTTGTCTGCTGCATAGTATTGTTTGCCCCAAACACCCCCTAAAATATGCACAAATGTTTGCTGTGTGGTTTACTTCATGTAGAGCCCCCTTTTTTTTTCTTTTGGTGGGGGGGGGGGGCAAACTCATTAGGAACCCCCTCCCCCAACTGCTCTGTCAGATGGTACCAATCCTTTATCTGCTGGCTTTCCCAAGGTCCATACACACTATATACCTACCTCTTTATAGTGCGCATCTTTAGGTAAGAATTCAGCAAAGCATGTAGTGCAAGGGGCTGCCTCCATACATTCCATTTCCTATTTTTTTGTCTTCTTTCCCTCCTATTAGCTTGCTTGGTAATTTAATAATGTCACACTGTGCCTGCCTTTTTTTTGGGGGGGGGGGGGGTTGAAATGTTATTTGATCTTTCCTGTGGCCTGCCAATAGTGTTAAGTACAGAGGGTGTGGCCAAACTAGCCCACATTATTGAGCCATTTGCCAATCAATGAAGTGCAGAGGGTTAGCTGTCCACCACCCCCCCCCCCCCCCCCAAAACCCTAGTTATTGCCAATGTCCCATCAGAAGTGGGGGGATTGATGGGGGGGTGAGTAATCTGTGAAGGGGAGCCTCTACTTTTCTGTGCAAATACTTTCCAGCCTCCAATTTTATACAATGCTCTTGTTCCAAGATGTTGATTGTCTAATCTGCTTGCAATGTTTAGGTGCAAAGTGACTAATTTTTTTTTCTTGTTTCACTCCACAGTTCCCTTCCACGCCACAGGAATGGCAGACTGTGGCCTCCCACTTTGCCAGCCGTTGGGACTTTCCTAACTGCGGAGGGGCAATTGATGGGAAACACGTCCGCATCGTCCCACCGCCCAACTCGGGGTCCTACTATTATAATTATAAAGGGTTTAATAGTGTAGTGATGTTGGCGGTGGTGTCGGCAACATACGAGTTTATGTATGTGGACGTGGGGATGAACGGCCGGATATCGGATGGTGGGGCCATTACGCACACGGAGTTCTACTGGCGTCTCCAAAGTGGCAGTCTGTGCTTGCCACCTCCAGAGGAGAATGCCGAAGGACTCCCCTTCGTCTTTGTCGCAGATGAAGCGTTTGCGTTGACTCCCCATGTGATGAGGCCGTTCCCGATGAGGACCCTCACCCCGGACCAGAGGGTCTTCAACTACAGGCTGTCCAGAGCCAGAAGAGTTGTGGAGAACGCTTTTGGCATCCTGGCCAGCCGCTTCCGCCTGTTCCTGACGGCATTTAACTTGGCGGAATACAAACTGAACCACATAGTTCTTGCCTGTTGCATATTGCACAACTTCCTCAAAAGACATAACAGGAACTATGTGGTGCCCGTTGGCCCAGATGTGGAGGGCCCTCCAAATGCCGAACTCACAGCCCTTCGAGTGGCACGTCCAGGCTTGCCCCCTCTAAATGCCCGTGTTGTCCGGGACCAATATATGGAGTACTTTGTGGGTAGGGGGGCCATTGCTCTGCCTGACGATGTGTGAGAGGCATTTTTTAATAAATCTGATATTTTAACCAACCTATGATTTCTTGTCATTTCAGTCTTCTTTTTAGCTTATTTTACTTTGACATTTTTTCCCTTTGCCTTCGACAGTGGGAATGCACTTTCTGGGCAAAAGGAGGTAACAGTCTCTTCTTCCCAAAAAGATTATTCTCATGTTGTGTGTTTGCTACCTAATCTTTGGTCTAGAGAAGGTTTGTACTGCATAACTGACACCCAAAATACTCCTTTTCATCACCTGGTCTGACATGTGTGTATTCTCCAAAATGCTGTGCTCCGTGTTTTCGTACAAAGCACTGTGGGTGTCATTTACATAAGTCAAATCCGCTATGCTCTACAAGTGCATTGAAAAAGTTCTCAGGGAAAGAAAATTGGAGTGCAAAGTGGATTTGCCTTTAGTAAATAACACCCATTGCCCCCCATATCCTTTTCATTTTACATACATAATGCATTGTGTTTTTTAAATAAGGAAGCCACACATTTAGAAAAATAAAAGTTTACTAGGAAAACATTCACAAGTGCGTTTACAATCTTCACGCCAAAACTGACAACATCTTGGTTATTTACAACATTGTTTACAAACATTCCGCAATTGGTAAAACCAGGCATGGAGCAAAACAGAACCTAGGAACTTGGAAAGTTCAACTTTGTAAAGTGAAGACAAGATCAGACATGACTATATGTTCAAAGTGTGTTTGATCTTGTCTTCATCACATGGGGGGGTCACCCCCGAAAAGTGGAAATTTGGAACATGCACACAATTTGGGTCTGAAAATGGTCATTAGATGGTAAAACACATGCCTAGAAGCTTCAAAAGTGCCATTTTCCATCATGGGGATGAATGGACGTTTTTTGGGGGTGCAACCCTTCACCACAACCACTTTCGTAGTTCGTAAAGTGTTTGCACCCCCAAAAAAACGTTGCCATTCATCCACCATGGTGGGAGCTAGCACATGTGGACACAATGTGTGCATGTTCCAAATTTCACACAGTTTTTAAGTTGCAAATGTGTTCAGAAGCTGGCACAAATGTGTGTTAATTACTTGGTGCGTTTTCATATTTTTCCTAAAACATCAATGATGTTCTTCAATTTTTGTTGAACATCATTGATGTTTTGCTTTATGTAATCTAGATCTCGATTGCAGACCATTATCTCTCCGATGAGTACGTGGGCACTCTCTGTGGTAAAGTGCGATTTTTCTTCCACAACATCCACGTCACCTAAAAACCACAAACAAACAAAAATGGGGTGTTGGAAATGAGGCAGCCATACATGGATTAGCTTACCAGTAGCTGTGTTCTCCCACACTCACCTGTTGTGGTGACAATTTCTCCAAGTTCGATGATCTCTCCTTCCTCCTCCTCCTCCTCCTCTGCTTCTGCTCTTTCCCCTTTTTTGGGAGGTGTTGGTTTGGGGGTTTCCTCAGACGGCCCAAGTTTTCGCTCCCCTATGAGAATGTCCAAAAGGAAGATTTAGCAACACAAACTATTGAGGGCAGAAATAGGAAATGACAAACATTGCTTGAAAGTGACGGACACTATTTTAGTTTGGCCAGTTACAAATGTCAACTACATGAATGTAGTCACTTTGTAAAGGTGCTAAACTGACTAGCTTTTTGGTAGAAGTTTGTGTGATGGAGACCCCCCTCTAGTATCCACTGGAGCACATGTGTGGAAAAGCATAATAAAAAGGGGGTTTGGGTGTCCCAGCACTTGTGCTCTCGAGTCCAGATGGGTAAACAGCTACTGGGTGACCTCTCCTTTACATTGAATAAATTGGCTTTACATTCTGGATGACATTTCTAGGGAGAACAAACTTCCTTTCCCCAAAAAAAAACACCAAACATCGTATTATAAGTGGCCGCACGATCGAGGTTGCGTACGATCGAATGGACACACACACGCCCATGACAGTGGCAGAAAGATCGAGGCTGAGTACGATCGAATGCACAGACGAACATGAAAGTGGCCATTTTGGAATGTACAACTTTGTAAAAATCAAACCACATGGAGCAGTATGCAAGCAAGAAATCAAACACAAAACACAACTACTTACTTTTTTGAAGAATTCTCTTGATCTTTCTGTACTGATCGGCCTCCCTCAGTTTCAGGTCTGACCAGCGTTTCCTCAGTTGCTCCTTGGATCGTTGTACCCCAAAATGATTGTACAGCCTTCTCACAACTTTAGACATGATCTTGGCCTTGCGGACATTGGGGTTGAGGTAAGGCCCATACTTCCCATCATAGTCGCTCCTCTTTAATATGTCCACCATCTCCAACATTTCTCCAAATGACATATTGGAGGCCTTGAATTTCAGGCTCCGGGATCGGGACGTTTGTGCCTTCGGACTTTCCTCGTCCACCTCCTCGTTGGGGGGATATTTGGGGCGCACCTGCTGTGTCCCCGCCATGTGCTCTCCCCACTGCGCCGTAAAGAGAAGGGGTGGGGAATAGACGAGAAAGATCGTCAGGGGCGGGCGGAGTTTGACGCATGCGCACTGTATATAAAACGTCACACGCCTGTGTCGTAGCCACGATCTGGGAGACGAGGGGAGAGAAAGCTCACGCACAAGACGATCGCTACAAACGAAGGTACAATTTGACGTTGATATATAACTAGCCTAGACTGATTAGAACTTGAGGCTTCTTTATGGAGAAGATTAGGAGAGTTTAGGCTGACATTATTTATATTGTTTTGTGTGGCGTTGTGTCTTGCAGAGGTGATGGATGCCTTCTACAACGTGAGCTTTCTCCCACACTTCATTGATAAATACCGGCAATTCCCCCTCTTATGGCAGGCGAAACACAGGGATTATAGCAACAGACCAAAGAGGTACGCAGCCCTGCTGAAACTGGTGGCATTTGTAAAGCCTACCCTGCCCATGGCAACCGTCGCAAACTTAAAAGTGAAGATCACCAACATGAAGACTACCTATTTCCGGGAGCGCAATAAGGTCCTGAAGTCACAAGCATCTGGAGCTGCAGCAGCTGATGTCCATGTCCCCACGCTCTGGTACTATGACAGGCTCCACTTTCTCAAAGACCAGGCTACTGTCAGGAAGTCACTCTCGACTCTTCCTTGCACGCGTCCTTCCACGCACGCCACCCCTGATGAGGCTTCCGAGGACCAACCTGGGCCTTCCAGTCTGGAAGATGTGCAGGTGCCCAGCTTGTTCCAGGTATAGTAGTTTTGTAACCATTTTTGGGAATAATGAATGATGTTCAGTTAATTCAGGATCCCCAATTGCTTATTTCCTAACGTGATTGACATATCAACAGACAGTGGTGTGGGAGACATTTTTGGGAAGAATCTAAACTGCAGGGCTGAGAATTGTATGGTTTTGTATTTGTAAACATTTTGCAACAGTCACTAGATGAGAATTGTGTGTGTTTGATGAACAAATAACTGAAACTATGTCCCTTTTTCATACACAGGAAGACCTCAGCCAGGAGGTGGCTGTGGAAGGTGGCAGTCAGGAGGAGGCAGGGGGTAGTGGCAGCCAACAGGGGGGTAGGCGTAGGAGCCTGACTGTCTCCCAAGTCCCTCCCCTCCGCCTTCCCTACAGAAGGGCGAAAAAACATGGGGGAGGTGGGAGAGTCAGCGCTCCAGCTGATAAAAGATGCCTCAGCCTCCCTCTATGCCACACCCACCTACGAGGAGGCCTTTGCCTCCTTGGTTACGAGTAAATTTACGGGTATGGAGGCGGGGCAACACAGCATGTGTGAGGAGGTCATCCTCAAAATACTAAATGAGGGGATGGCTGGGGAGATGACTCCCCTCACACATGTTTGCGAGAGTGACCTTGCTCTGCCTCCTCCTCCTCCTTCTGCCACCCCACCAGCACCAGCACCAGCACCACGGCGTGGAAGGAAGCGTACAAGGAAGACAAGAGAGTGATGACCTTGATTCAGTCTGGTCTGAGAGAAGATGGAGCCTCTCGTAGTACCAGAGCCTGGGGACCTAGATGGCATCTGCTGCAGTTCCGGATGTTTTGGACTTCAGGACCAGATTGCGCTCCCTTATTATTTAGATAGGTACTCTTCATGCCCCCAATTGTTTAAGTCTGTAAAATGATGGTTGCCATGGGTGTCCAAGGCTTTGCAAATTCCCCAAGTTTCACCATGGCTGCGTTCCTCTTTGGTCTGTTGCTGAGACCTAAATAAATGTTTTTTTGATTTGAAATAATCATTGCCTATTGTGTTTTACTTTTCTACAATGACAGTTTTTCTTTGAGTAGGCAGGTACATTTCACTAATCCTAAAGTAGAATTAACAAGGGGCACCAACAAACAACAAACTCCTAGTAAATGTAAAGCCCCATACACACGGTCGGACTTTTTCATCAATTTGGTCCGATCGGACAAGGTTGTTGAAAAATCAGACCGTGTGTATGCACCATCGGACAGTGTTCGTCGGTTTGTCCGTCGGACAAAGTCTTATCTCCTGCTGGAAAGATTTCCCGTCAACCCGGTCCGATCACACCAAATCCGAGCGTGTGTACGCTTGTCCGACGGACAAAGTGCTACGCATGCTCAGAAGAAATTCTGTGACGGAAGCGCTCGGTCAGGTAAAACTACCTTTCCTAATCGACACAGCACATTCGTCACGCTGCAATGTTAAAATGTCTTTAATGCAGCGCATTCTCTTTTTCTTTACAATGCAACAAGAATGACATCTTTTAGCTGCTCCTATTCACCCGCACTTCTCACAAACTTACTTCTTTATTACTTTGCAGCATTTATACACTACATGTTTATTTTTACTCTGAACGGAAAAGAATCTTTGTTATTTTTTTACCATGATTTGTCTTTTTTTTTTTTTTTTTTGGGGAATACATATTTGAATGTTTTTTTTTTTTTTTTTTTTTTTGGAGGGGGGTTGTGTGTCTCAAATTACCAAAAACACATTATTTACATTTGTATTTCTTGCTTAAATTTACTAGGAGGTTGTTTGTTGTTGTTGCCCCTTGTTAATTCTACTTTAGGATTAGTGAAATGTACCAGCCTACTCAAAGAAAAACTGTCATTGTAGCAAAGTAAAACACAATAGTCAATGATTATTTCAAATCAAAAAAACCTTTATTTAGGTCACACCAACAAACCAAAGAGGAACGCAGCCATGGTGAAACTTGGGGAATTTGCAAAGTCTTGGCCCCCCACGGCAACCATCATTGTCCAAGCGTAGAAAATTGGGGGCCTGAGGAGTACGTATATTAAGGGGAGTGCAATCTGGTCGTGAAGTCCAAAGTATCCGGAACTGCAGCAGATGCCATCTAGGTCCCCAGGCTCTGGTACTACAAGAGGCTCCATCTTCTCTCACACCAGACTGATTGCAGGTCGTCACTCTCAGGTCTTCCTTCCACGCTTCCTTCCACGCTGTGGCTGTCGTGCTGGGGGGGTGGCAGAAGGAGGAGGAGGAGGAGGAGGAGGCGGAGCATGGTAGCTATGGCAAACATGTGTGACTGGGGTCATCTCCCCAGCCCTACCCTTATTTAGGACATGGAGGATGAGCCCCTCACACATGTTGCGTTGCCCCACCTCCATACCCATCATTTTTGTGACAACCACCGAGCCAAAGGTCTCCTCGTCGGCGGGTGTGGCATGTAGGGAGTCTGAAGCCTCTCTGATCATCCGGAGCGCTGACTGTGCCGCATAACCCCCCCTTCTCGCCCTTTTGTACGGAGGGCGGAGGGGAGGGGTTTGGGTGTCAGTCAGGCTCCGAGGCCTAGCCCCCTCTTGGCTGCCACTACCCAGCTGGTGGCTGCCACTAACCCCTGCCTCCTCCTGACTGCCACCTTCCACAGCCACCTCCTGGCTGAGGTCTTCCTGTGTAGGAAAAAGGGACATAGTTTCAGTTATTTGTTCATCAAACACACACAATTCTCATCTAGTGACTGGTGCAAAATGTTTACAAATAGAAAACCATACAATTCTCAGCCCAGCAGTTTAGATTCTGGCCCCAAATGTCTCCCACACCACTGTCTGTTGATATGTCAAACACGTTAGGAACTAAGCAATTGGCGATCCTGAATTCAGTGAACATCATTCATTATTCCCATAAATGGTAACAAAACTACTATACCTGGAACAAGCTGGGCTCCTCCACCTCTTCCAGACTGGAAGGCCCAGGTTGCTCCTCGGAAGCCTCATCAGGGGTGGGCTGTGCGCAAGGAAGCGTGGAAGGAGGAGTTGAGGTTGGCTCCGTGACATCAGCCTGGTCCTTCAGAAAATGGAGACTCTGATAGTACCAGAGCTTGGGGACATAGACCTCATCTGCTGAAGTTGCAGTTTCCTCAGACTTCACGACCTTCTTCCTCTCCCTGATATACGCACTCCTCAGGCTGCCAATTTTCTTTCTAATATCATCAACAGTTGCCGTGGGGAACCTTGGCTTGACAAATTCCACAAGTTCCTCCAGGGCTGCGTGCCTCTTTGGTTTGTTGGTGTAATGTGGGTGTATACCCTGCCACAATATGGGAAAATCCCTGTATTTGGCAATGAAGAGGGGGAGAAAACTCATGTCGTTGAATCCCTTCATATCAATCTCTGCAAGACACAACAACACACCAAACCCTATAAATTATGTCAGGCTAAACTCTCCTAATCTTCTCCATAAAGAAGCCTCAAGTTCAAATCAGTCTAGGCTAGTTATGTACCAACGTTAAATTGTACCTTCGTTTGTAGCGATCGTCTCGTGTGAGTTTTCTCTCCCCTCGTCTCCCAGATCGTGGCTACGACACAGGCGTGTGACGTTTTATATACACTGCGCATGCTTCAAACTCCGCCCGCCCCTGACGATCTTTCTCGTCTATTCCCCACCCCTTCTCTTTACGGCGTAGTGGGGAGAGCACATGGCGGGGACACAGCAGGTGCGCCACAAATATCCCACCAACGAGGAGGAGGACGAGGAAAGTCCGGAGGCAGAAACGTCCCGATCCCGGAACCTGAAATTCAAGGCCTCCAATATGTCATTTGGAGAAATGTTGGAGATGGTGGACATATTAAAGAGGAGCGACTATGATGGGAAGTATGGGCCTTACCTCAACCCCAATGTCCGCAAGGCCAAGATCATGTCTAAAGTTGTGAGAAGGCTGTACAATAATTTTGGGGTACAACGATCCAAGGAGCAACTCAGGAAACGCTGGTCAGACCTGAAACTGAGGGAGGCCGATCAGTACAGAAAGATCAAGAGAATTCTTCAAAAAAGTAAGTAGTTGTGTTTTGTGTTTGATTTCTTGCTTGCATACTGCTCCATTGTGTTTTGATTTTTACCAAGTTGTACATTCCAAAATGGCCACTTTCAGGTTCGTCTGTGCATTCGATCGTACTCAGCCTCGATCTTTCTGCCACTGTCATGGTCGTGTGTGTGTGCATTCGATCGTACGCAACCTCGATCGTTCGGCCACTTATAATACGATGTTTGGTGTTTTTTTGGGGAAAGGAAGTTTGTTCTCACTAGAAATGTCATCAAGAATGTAAAGCCAATTTATTCAATGTAAAGGAGAGGTCACTCAGTAGCTGTTTACCCATCTGGACTCTAGAGCACTAGTGCTGGGACACCCAAACCCCCTTTTTATTATGCTTTTCCACACATGTGCTCCAGTGGATACTAGAGGGGGGTCTCCATCACACAAACTTCTACCAAAAAGCTAGTCAGTTTAGCACCTTTACAAAGTGACTTCATTCATGTAGTTGACATTTGTAACTGGCCAAACTAAAATAGTGTCCGTCACTTTCAAGCAATGTTTGTCATTTCCTATTTCTGCCCTCAATAGCTTGTGTTGCTAAATCTTCCTTTTGGACATTCTCATAGGGGAGCGAAAACTTGGGCCGTCTGAGGAAACCCCCAAACCAACACCTACCAAAAAAGGGGAAAGAGCAGAAGCAGAGGAGGAGGAGGAGGAGGAAGGAGAGATCATCGAACTTGGAGAAATTGTCACCACAACAGGTGAGTGTGGGAGAACACAGCTACTGGTAAGCTAATCCATGTATGGCTGCCTCATTTCCAACACCCCATTTTTGTTTGTTTGTGGTTTTTAGGTGACGTGGATGTTGTGGAAGAAAAATCGCACTTTACCACAGAGAGTGCCCACGTACTCATCGGAGAGATAATGGTCTGCAATAGAGATCTAGATTACATAAAGCAAAACATCAATGATGTTCAACAAAAATTGAAGAACATCATTGATGTTTTAGGAAAAATATGAAAACGCACCAAGTAATTAACACACATTTGTGCCAGCTTCAGAACACATTTGCAACTTAAAAACTGTCTGAAATTTGGAACATGCACACATTGTGTCCACATGTGCTAGCTCCCACCATGGTGGATGAATGGCAACGTTTTTTTGGGGGTGCAAACACTTTACGAACTACGAAAGTGGTTGTGGTGAAGGGGTTGCACCCCCAAAAAACGTCCATTCATCCCCATGATGGAAAATGGCACTTTTGAAGCTTCTAGGCATGTGTTTTACCATCTAATGACCATTTTCAGTCCGAAATTGTGTGCATGTTCCAAATTTCCACTTTT
Source organism: Lithobates sylvaticus (assembly GCA_028564925.1). Classification (NCBI taxonomy): domain Eukaryota; kingdom Metazoa; phylum Chordata; class Amphibia; order Anura; family Ranidae; genus Lithobates; species Lithobates sylvaticus. The sequence goes on from CM053030.1 coordinate 431,032,052, forward strand.
CGGGGGTGACCCCCCCATGTGATGAAGGCAAGATCAAACACACTTTGAACATATAGTCATGTCTGATCTTGTCTTCACTTTACAAAGTTGAACTTTCCAAGTTCCTAGGTTCTGTTTTGCTCCATGCCTGGTTTTACCAATTGCGGAATGTTTGTAAACAATGTTGTAAATAACCAAGATGTTGTCAGTTTTGGCGATAAGATTGTAAACGCACTTGGGAATGTTTTCCTAGTAAACTTTTATTTTTCTAAATGTGTGGCTTCCTTATTTAAAAAACACAATGCATTATGTATGTAAAATGAAAAGGATATGGGGGGCAATGGGTGTTATTTACTAAAGGCAAATCCACTTTGCACTCCAATTTTCTTTCCCGGGGAACTTTTTCAATGCACTTGTAGAGCATAGCGGATTTGACTTATGTAAATGACACCCACAGTGCTTTGTACGAAAACACGGAGCACAGCATTTTGGAGAATACACACATGTCAGACCTGGTGATGAAAAGGAGTATTTTGGGTGTCAGTTATGCAGTACAAACCTTCTCTAGACCAAAGATTAGGTAGCAAACACACAACATGAGAATAATCTTTTTGGGAAGAAGAGACTGTTACCTCCTTTTGCCCAGAAAGTGCATTCCCACTGTCGAAGGCAAAGGGAAAAAATGTCAAAGTAAAATAAGCTAAAAAGAAGACTGAAATGACATGAAATCATAGGTTGGTTAAAATATCAGATTTATTAAAAAATGCCTCTCACACATCGTCAGGCAGAGCAATGGCCCCCCTACCCACAAAGTACTGCATATATTGGTCCCGGACCACACGGGCATTTAGAGGGGGCAAGCCTGGACGTGCCACTCGAAGGGCTGTGAGTTCGGCATTTGGAGGGCCCTCCACATCTGGGCCAACGGGCACCACATAGTTCCTGTTATGTCTTTTGAGGAAGTTGTGCAATATGCAACAGGCAAGAACTATGTGGTTCAGTTTGTATTCCGCCAAGTTAAATGCCGTCAGGAACAGGCGGAAGCGGCTGGCCAGGATGCCAAAAGCGTTCTCCACAACTCTTCTGGCTCTGGACAGCCTGTAGTTGAAGACCCTCTGGTCCGGGGTGAGGGTCCTCATCGGGAACGGCCTCATCACATGGGGAGTCAACGCAAACGCTTCATCTGCGACAAAGACGAAGGGGAGTCCTTCGGCATTCTCCTCTGGAGGTGGCAAGCACAGACTGCCACTTTGGAGACGCCAGTAGAACTCCGTGTGCGTAATGGCCCCACCATCCGATATCCGGCCGTTCATCCCCACGTCCACATACATAAACTCGTATGTTGCCGACACCACCGCCAACATCACTACACTATTAAACCCTTTATAATTATAATAGTAGGACCCCGAGTTGGGCGGTGGGACGATGCGGACGTGTTTCCCATCAATTGCCCCTCCGCAGTTAGGAAAGTCCCAACGGCTGGCAAAGTGGGAGGCCACAGTCTGCCATTCCTGTGGCGTGGAAGGGAACTGTGGAGTGAAACAAGAAAAAAAAATTAGTCACTTTGCACCTAAACATTGCAAGCAGATTAGACAATCAACATCTTGGAACAAGAGCATTGTATAAAATTGGAGGCTGGAAAGTATTTGCACAGAAAAGTAGAGGCTCCCCTTCACAGATTACTCACCCCCCCCATCAATCCCCCCACTTCTGATGGGCCATTGGCAATAACTAGGGGTTTTGGGGGGGGGGGGGGGGGGGGGTGGACAGCTAACCCTCTGCACTTCATTGATTGGCAAATGGCTCAATAATGTGGGCTAGTTTGGCCAGACCCTCTGTACTTAACACTATTGGCAGGCCACAGGAAAGATCGAATAACATTTCAACCCCCCCCCCCCCCCCCCCCCCAAAAAAGGCAGGCACAGTGTGACATTATTAAATTACCAAGCAAGCTAATAGGAGGGAAAGAAGACAAAAAAATAGGAAATGGAATGTATGGAGGCAGTCCCTTGCACTACATGCTTTGCTGAATTCATCCCTAAAGATGCGCACTATAAAGAGGTAGGTATATAGTGTGTATGGACCTTGGGAAAGCCAGCAGATAAAGGATTGGTACCATCTGACAGAGCAGTTGGGGGAGGGGGTTCCTAATGAGTTTGCCCCCCCCCCCCCCACCAAAAGAACAAAAAAAGGGGGCTCTACATGAAGTAAACCACACAGCAAACATTTGTGCATATTTTAGGGGGTGTTTTGGGGCAAACAATACTATGCAGCAGACAAAAGACATTGCTTAAGTGACTAGGCCATAGGTGTCTATTGGGGCAGAAGAGCATGCTGGTGAGGTAAGTGAAGGGAAAAATGCATGAAGGAGAAAAGGGGCACAGCATATTAGAACATATTGCAATCATGGTAATTAGGGAAGGAGGTCAAAAATACAAGTCATTAGCAAACAGAGCATACATAGAAGGGAATAGTAAAGTAGAAATGTTACCTTAATATAGTCCTCCTGCAGGACCTGAATGATGGCAGAACAGGTCTCTGGAATAATGATTCCCAGGGCCTGGGGAGAGATACCTGAAGAGAACTTCAAATCCTGAAGACTTCTCCCTGTCGCCAAGTACCTCAACGTGGCAACAAGCCTCTGCTCCGGAGTAATGGCTTGTCTCATGCAGGTATCCTGCCGGCTGATAAAGGGGGTCAGCAAAGCCAAAAGACGGTGAAAATCGGGGTCCGTCATCCTGAGAAAGTTCCTGAAATCATCAGGATTATTCTCCCGGATCTCACGAAGCAAAGGCATGTGCGAGAACTGGTCACGCTGAAGCAACCAATTCTTGGTCCACATACTCCTCGTCACTCTGTTCATGGACGGGTCTTGGGTCAAAGCTAAAAGCCCGACACCAATTCCGCGTACAGCACGAACTCGGCGACGAGTACGCACGGGAAACATCGCTCAGAAGGTCACAAAAGGTCGGCTGGTCAGAACGGACAAACAGAAAGCACCGATAAACAGCAAGGCCTGAAAGAACGAAGTGAATACCAGCAACGAGCAGACAATAAGCAGTGCAAATCAAAGCGTCCTATATCAAGATATAGGCCGCAATGACCAACAAATGCGAACTGACTACACGCACTAATAAACAGATACGCACGACAAGCACAAACTGAAGAGCAGTAACGATCTGAGTCAGAAAACTGAGAAGCGCGAATCTTAAGTCACCAAACTTCCACTAACTCTCGATAAACACGGGATCAGCAGAAGGAGCCCAACGGGTGCCTGACGTGGTGCTGAACTTCCCTTTTGTAATCTCGTGGACGACGACTTACGTCACGACGTTCTTCCGGACCGGATATTCCGACAACTTAGTCCGACCGTGTGTACGCAACGCCAACATCGGACAAAGTACGTCGGACAAAGTCCGACTGACCTGGTCCGCGGATTGTCCGAGCGTGTGTATGGGGCTTTAGCAAGAAATACAAATGTTAATAATGTCTTCTGAACATGCGTAGCACTTTGTCCGTCGGACAAGCGTACACACGCTCGGATTTGGTGTGATCGGACCGGGTTGACGGCAAATCTTTCCAGCAGGAGATAAGACTTTGTCCGACGGACAAACCGACGAACACTGTCCGATGGTGCATACACACGGTCTGATTTTTCAACAACCTTGTCCGATCGGACCAAATTGATGAAAAAGTCCGACCGTGTGTATGGGGCTTAACTTGTTGTGGTCAATAGGTTCAATTTGTAGAGCAGACTATCCTTAGAAAGATTGAGTACTCTTATTGGAATTGTCTTGATAGAACTCCTTACTCATAGTTTTTAGGAATTCCTTGTCTTCCATGATGGCTGCCAGCTCATTGTCCTTAGTTGTTACATCGAAAACTGTGGTGTATTCATTCTCATCCCAGAAATGAAGGGTCTTTTTTTATTGCGGTTTGTGAAGAACTGCTGCATGCTTTTACTTCAAAGTCTTTCTTTGGCATGGTAGTGATTGTGGGCACTGCTCAAAACAAATAATGCAACCATTTGGCAGGACATGTGTCTCAAAAGGAAAAACTGTGGAAGTCCTCCTGAAATTACCCAGACAGACATTGCCCATGATAATCCAGCCTAGGTCCATGTGTTGGGCATATGGTGCGTCATGTGGCTCATTGGTTTGTTGGTGAGCCTTGTGTACCCTTGGGATTTCTCTGCCAAGAAGTAAGAGAATATCAGAATTTTTGTCAAGAGCTGGTACGTGGTCAACTATGCCTCTCATTTGGCACAGTATTTGTTACAGGATTAGTGGTCTCCTGTTGTACAGCTATGCCTCTCAATTTAGAGTGGTGAGAGGCAGCTGCAGGAGTAGGGATCTCCTCTCTGTTGGTTGCAATCTAGTTGCACTTGATGAGAGTAGGAAATTGTATCTCTACACTGACATTCATGGGAGCTACTACAAGACCAGTGGCTTTTCTACCTGGCTTCTGTAATGCCAGAACAGGTGCCCAGGGTGTATGGTAAGGCATGGTAAGGCATCTCCGATTATGTTTTAACATTATGTTTAACAGATCAAAAAGCTTTAATATTGCAAAAGACCTGTTATGACACACAGTCATATGACGTATGACACACAGTCGGACATTCCGACAGAAAAAGTCAGATGGGAGCTTTTCATCGTATATTTTGACCGTGTGTATGCCCCATCAGACTTTTTCCGTGGAAAATTCAGACGGACGTAGATAGAGAACATGTTCTATATTTTTCCGACGAAATCAATTTCTATCGGGAAAACCGCTCGTCTGTATGCTGTTCCGACGTTCCAAAAATGATGCATGGTCTGAAGCAAGTACGAGACATCGTACGTGTTGTCCCGTCGTACGTGTTGTACGTCACCGCGTTCTTGACAGTCGGAATTTGGTGTGACCGTGTGTATGCAGGACAGCTTGAGCGGAATTCCGTTGGAAAAACCTTCAGAGTTTATTCCGACGGCAAAACCGGTCGCGTGTACGCGGCTTTACTCTGATCATCTAGAATAGTATAAAGTCTTACAGTTTTTTTCAGGTTGACCCCTGGGGTATACACAAACTAGATGTAGCACCCTGAGGTTTAGGCAGGGTGGCTACTAAAATTTATCTGCCAAGTGATAGTTGCCTTGGTCAATTGATAGGAGGTCAATTGATTTCCCCCTAATTCTGCAATTGCTGTACTTCTCTCTTCCGTCACTAAATGGCCGGGTATATGGTGACATTAGATAAGACAAGGGCATTACAAGGACAGATTAGGAATGAATGGGGTGTCTCAGCCAATGGGCAGGGATTTTCTTGGGTCCCTTGGCTTGCTGGGAAAGCCTATTTATTTGGGTGGAGTCAGGTGTACAGAGTTCTGTGCCACCTGGACAGCTGTCTGGGTGGACGTGTGTTGTAATGCCCCGGGTTGCTAGGCCATAAGCCTTGGGCCTATTCCAGGGACATCTGGCTGCTAGGCTGTCTGAGGGCCTATCCAGAAGCAAGAGAGCAGCATAGGGTTGGGACTGCGGCTTGCAGTCCAATCAAAAGTAACGGTTCTGCTGGCCGGGGAGCCAGTTGTGGTTGGAGGTAGAAGGAAAGCTGTCGCTACTAAGGGACCATCCACCTTGTTACTGGAGACCACTGTGAGTAAGCTGAGGCCAGTACCAGAGCAGATTTCTCGCCAACCTGGGACGGGGAAGAAGTGGGAAAACTTCAGCAAGTGCCAAGTCAGGAACCCAGTGGGACAACAGAGGTGAGTCTTGTGGAGTGTCAAGTCAGGGACATGTCAGCTAGGGATGAGCCTGATGTTTGAGTGAAACGTAAGTTCGACTTGAACATCGGGTGTTCGCCTGTTCGCCAAACAGCGAACATTATGTGGTGTTCGTGGCAAATTCGAAAGCCGCGGAACACCGTTAAAGTCTATGGGACATTAACGTGAAAAACCAAAAGTGCTAATTTTAAAGGCTTATATGCAATTTATTGCCATAAAAAGTGTTTAGGGACTCGTATAAATGCAAAAAAAAGTTTTAAAAACTGCATTTTTTTAGGAGCAGTGATTCTAATAATGCAGTGTAAAGTGAAACAAAGAAAAATGAAATATTCCTTTAAATATTGTGCCTGGGGGGTGTCTATAGTATGTCTGTAAAGTGGCACAGTTTTCCCGTGTTTAGAACAATACCACAGCAAAATTAAATTTCTAAAGGAAAAAAAGTAATTAAAAACTGCCGCTGTAATGAATTGTCGGGTATCGGCAATATAAATAAAACTCATTGAAAAAAACTACATGCCCCCCCCCCACCAGTCCATTACCAGGCCTTTTGGGTCTGGTATGAATATTAAGGGGAACCCCAAACAAAAATTAAAAAAAAAATTTGTGTGGGGGTCCCCCCAAAATCCATACCAGGCCCTTCAGGTCTGGTATTGATTTTAAGGGGAACCCTGCACCAAGAATGAAAAAAAATGGCTGCAGGAAAAGAGGGGGGCGAGAGAGCGCCCCCCCCCTCTTTAACAGTACCAGGCCACACGCCCTCAACATGGGGAGGGTGCTTTGGAGTAGCCCCCCAAATCATCCTGTCCCCATGTTGATGGGGACAAGGGCCTCATCCCCACAACCCTTGCCCGGTGGTTGTGGGGGTCTGCGGGCAGGGGGATTATCGGAATCTGGAAGCCCCCTTTAACAAGGTGACCCCCAGATCCCGCCCCCCCCTTATCTGAATTGGTAATGGGTATATTGTACCCCTACCAATTCACAAAAAAGTGTCAAAAATAGTAAAGTTACATGAGACACTTTGGGACTTTTATTTATTTAGTCCTTTATTAAAAAATAAAAAAATAAAAATGTCCGAGGTAGATCCATCTCATGCCGCCCGACGGACCGAAAAAAGGAAAAAAAAGCCGCAACAGCTCCACCTCCATGGGTTTCTCCCGCTGAGTGACGCTTATTCTCGTCAATAGCTGTTATATAGCTGAGGACGGGGCCACCCGGTGACGTAAATGGGTGACCCCGCCTTCCTCTGATGTCACGTGGCATCAGAGGGGGGCGGGGTCACCCGTTTATGACACCGGGTGGCCCCACCCTCAGCTATATAACAGCTGTCAATGAGAAGAAGCGTCACACCGGCGGGAGCCTCCCATGGAGGCGGAGCTGTTACGTTTTCTTTTTTGGCCCTTTGGGCGGCGTGAGATGGATCTACAACGCAGGACATTTTTTTTTTAATAAAGGACTTGTCTCAAAGTATCTCTTTGTAATTTTTACTATTTTTGACACCTGTTTTTGTGAATTGGTAGGGGTACAATGTATTTGAAGAGCTCAGGGGATCCAGTGGCAGTGGATCAGTAAGACTAGTGAAAGACTGAGGGCTCAGTGGAAGTGAAGTTCTACAATAGGATATTGTAGAAGACTTGAAAGAGTTCATTGCAAGCTGTTAGAAACTGTTACAAGACTGTTGCCATAGGGGAAAGCGTTCCCACACATGCAGATATGGTGTATGGCTAGATACCTTTCCCTGCATGGCTTTCTGCCTATAGAAGTCTCGGAGTCTGCTAATTAACATTGCATCTACTTAAGGATTAAGGATGGGCCCGGTGTTCGATTCGAACCCATGTTCGAATCGAGCACCGGGCGTTCGCTCGCTCGGCGAGCCCAGAACTATTGGGGCCGCTCGCATCAAATTCGTGTGATGCGAGCGGCCCCGCAATGCATTGCGGCCCGCGCAGTGCAATGCTGGCTGATGATTGGCCAAGCATGCACTGTGACCACTGTGACGCATGCTTGGCCAATCACAGCGCCGGCAGCGAGGAGAGCCATAATTGGCTACAGGCAGGATGCCTGTAGCCAATTATAGCTCAGGGGCTTTAGTACACGCCCCCCGTGCCGGCGGCCTCGCATATTCTGTTTCAGTCAGTGTCAGCGTGTCAGTGTGCTGCTGACAATATGTGCTTTATTTCTGGGGATATGTGTGTGCGTGCTGTTAGAACAGCATTGCAGTATCACATCTGGGGGGTGTCTATAGGTGGCCTGTGAAGGGGGGCAGGTTTCCTGTGCTTAGAACTTTCCCTGCAAAAAAGTGTCATTTTTGCAGGAAAAAAGCTATTTAAAAGCACTCGCGGCTAATGAATTGATGGCTCCTGTAACACAGAGAACTGTCATTCATTGATAAAAAAACAAAAAAAAAAAGCGTAGGGGTCCCCCCTAATTCAATAACCAGGCCCTTCAGGTCTGGGATGGATATTAAGGGGAACCCCAGCCAAAAAAAAAAAAAAAAAGGCGTAGGGTCCCCCTCAAAATCCATACCAGACCCTCCCGCCTGAACCGTACCAGGCCACATGCCCTCAACATTGGGAGGATGCACCTTGTCCCCATGTTGATGAGGACAAGGGCCTCTTCCCCACAACCGTGCCCGGTGGTTGTGGGGGTCTGCGGGCGGGGGGCTTATCGGAATATGGAAGCCCCCTTTAACAAGGGGACCCCCAGATCCCGGCCCCCCCCTGTGTGAAATGGTAAGGGGGTACAAAAGTACCCCTACCATTTCACCAAAAAAGTGGCAAAAATTGTAAAAATTACAGGAGACAGTCTTTGACAATTCCTTTATTAAAATCTTCTTTCTTCTTTCTTCATCCTTCGGTTTCTTCATCTTCTCCTTCCGTCTTCTCCTTCCGTCATCTTCTTCCATCTTCTTCTTCCATTTTCTTCTTCCTCCGATCCGCTTCTTCTTGCGCTGGTCTTCTCGTCCTTCTTGTCCGGCATCTTCTTCCGTCGGCGTCGGCGTCGGTGTCTCTGTCTCTTCTTGGGCCGCTCCGCGCAATGGGAGGCTCCCGCTGTGTGAGGCTCCGCTCCGTCTGACAGGTCTTTTATAATGGAGGGCACCTGGTGACCCCGCCCCCTCTGACGCACGGGGACGTCATGGGAAATTCCATGATGGCTTTCCCCATGACGTCAAAGGGGGGCGGGGTCACCAGGTGCCCTCCGTTTTAAAAGACCTGTCAGACGGAGCGGAGCCTCACACAGCGGGAGCCTCCCATTGCGCGGAGCGGCCCAAGAAGAGACAGAGACACCGACACCGACGCCGACGGAAGAAGATGCCGGACGAGAAGGACGAGAAGACCAGCGCAAGAAGAAGCGGATCGGAGGAAGAAGAAAATGGAAGAAGAAGATGGAAGAAGATGACGGAAGGATAAGATGAAGAAACCGAAGGATGAAGAAAGAAGAAAGAAGATTTTAATAAAGGAATTGTCAAAGACCGTCTCCTGTCATTTTTACCATTTTTTTTGGTGAAATGGTAGGGGTACTTTTGTACCCCCTTACCATTTCACACAGGGGGGGGGGGGCGGGATCTGGGGGTCCCCTTGTTAAAGGGGGCTTCCAGATTCCGATAAGCCCCCCGCCCGCAGACCCCCACAACCAATGGCCAGGGTTGTGGGGAAGAGGCCCTTGTCCTCATCAACATGGGGACAAGGTGCTTTAGGGGTCTTAGACCCCCAAAGCATCCTCCCAATGTTGAGGGCATGTGGCCTGGTACGGTTCAGGCGGGAGGGGGGGCCGCTCTCGTCCGCCCTTTTTTTCCTGCGGCCTGCCAGGTTGCATGCTCGGATAAGGGTCTGGTATGGATTTTGAGGGGGACCCCACGCCATTTTTTTGGGCTAGGGTTCCCCTTAAAATCCATACCAGACCTCAAGGGTCTGGTATGGATTTTGAGGGGGACCCTACGCCATTTTTTTTTTTTTTTTTTGGCTGGGGTTCCCCTTAATATCCATCCCAGACCTGAAGGGCCTGGTTATTGAATTTGGGGGGACCCCTACGCTTTTTTTTTTTCATTTTTTTTATTTTTTATCAATGACTTTTTTTTATGAATGAGTTTCAATGAATGACTGTTCTCTGTATTACGGGAGCCGTCAATACACATTAGCCGCGAGTGATTTTAAATAGCTTTTTTACTTTCAAAAATGACACTTTGCGCAGAGACAGTTCTAAACACGGGAAACATGCGCCCCTTCACAGGCATACTATAGACACCCCCCAGGTACGAAATTTAAAGGAATATTACACTTTTATTGTTTCAATTTAAGCATTATTAAAATCACTGCTCCTGAAAAAACGGCTGTTTTTAAAACTTCTTTTTGCATTGATACATGTCCCCTGGGGCAGGACCCAGGTCCCCAAACACTTTTTATGACATTAACATGCATATTAGCCTTTAAAATTAGCACTTTTAATTTCGAACGTTCGCATCCATTATAACTAATAGCGTTCTAAAGCTCGCACGGACTTTAGGTCCGTTCGCGGGTTCTGGTGCGAGCCGAGCGGGGGGGTGTTCGGCTCATCCCTATTAAGGATGTACTGGCCCCAGTTCTGTTTAGGAGACAATAAATCTCTTTGCATTAAAGAAGTGTCTGGCACCCATCAATCTACTTTGCATTACACCCACCATGCCTTGTAACCCACTCTACACAGAAGGATGTCAGCTGTCCCTAACTCTGGAGGTCACCATTAGGCTTAGAGAGGCCTGGGACTTTGCTACATAAGCATATTTTGCCACGCGATTCGTCACAGAGTCCTTCTCCACAGACATCTGTACATGTAGAGAAACCTGGAGTATGAGGCCCTGTTTGGTGTATTCTCTCCCCGCCATGGTTTGCCCATTGAGGATTACCTGTAGACGGAATGGGACTGTCTTGAAATGGATGAAGCGCTTGCACTTGATCATCACTGTTGCATCAATAGTAGCCTTATAGTCTTTAGCATGGTGTCCTGTGGAAACACAGCATTTAAAGCAAACCCCAAATCTCTTTAACAGCACTTTGCATTCTTGCAAGGGTTTCTTTCTAAAGCCTATACACTTCCTAAGTGGGTGTGGTTTATTATCTGTAAGACATTGACAATTATGCAGATTAATAGGCGTAGTCTAGAAATAATCTAAATACAATGTGGAAATGAATATAAGCTTCTAAATTTTGACCATGCCAAAATTTTAAGCCGAACAGCCCCTGCATCCAACAAGACGCAGACGCTATTTAGGTATTCTGACAGCAGCAGGTGGATGGGGCTGAACAAGAGAAATGTTAAGATGTATGGCCATCTTAAATGTCATCCTGTTAGGACTGAGATCAGAGGGGGCCAACTTCTTGATTATAGAGGGCCTCAAGTGCAGCCCTTGACATCACCAAAGGGTTGCACATAATGTTCAGTGAATGGAATACTACAGAAAACATTCATTGACTACAGATATGGAGATGGTCAGAGACTGTGAACGTGCCGAAGGAGTTGTTGGAGACTGAGGAGATGCTTCAGGAGACATAGACTGGAGACATATTACATGAGCCTGCTAAAAATCACTTCTATTACAACCCTTTTACAAATCAGTGCTTACACAGAAGAAAAAAACATAAAAAAAGGAACAGCACAGAAAAAAAGGTGAGATAGTGTGGAATACATAATCACTTAAAGTGGTTCTAAAGGCTGAAGGTTTTTTTTACCTATGCATAATATGTGGACAGCAAGACCTTACCTCCGCTAGCTCCCTCTGATCCAGCGATGTTCACCATAGCCTCAGCTGTCCCAGGACTCTCCCTCATCTTAATAAGCTCCCACTACTGTCAATCATAGCCAGTGTGCCAATGAAAAAAGGGCAGGGGGCAGGGTCATACCACAGCTCTGTGTCTTGTGGACGCATAGAGCATAGAGCAGCGGCTCAGAAGCGAGCATGCAGCTGTGCCCCCTCTGGGGGCACTGATAGAGAGGGAGGAGCCAGCACCAACGGGGGACCCAAAAAGAAAAGGATGCATAGGATGCATTAAGGTAAAAAACTTCTGACACTGACCGGCCCCGCAGCCCTACTGTTTTACTCACCTGAGCCCCTTCATTCCCATGGTGGAGATGCGCTCTTCCTGTCTGCCTGGGGTTCTTGGCTCTTGATTGGATAGATTGATAGCAGCACAGCCATTGGTTCCCAATGCTGTCAATCAAATCCAATGACGTGGGTGCAGGGGAGCAGGACCGAGTCCGGCATTTTGTGTCTATGGACGCAAATTCTGGACTCAGGAGTGCGCCCGTTTACAGATGCCAGGAGGAGCCAGGAGTGCCACCGGGGGACCCCAGAAGATGATGTTCAGGGCTACTCTGTGCAAAATTAACTGCACAGTAGAGGTAAGTATGATATGTTTGTTATTTTAAACAAAAAAAAAAAAATGAGGATTTAGTAACCCTTTAGAATTTATAAGGGAAAGGTTAAACCTCCTGTCATCATTTTATGTTTCCATCTGTGTTTAGATTTTGCTTCACTTTCCTTTGCAGTGAGTGGTCACCTCACCAGGACAAATAGAGCAGTGAATTGTCCTAGTGGGGACAAATACATCAATAAAAACTTGGCAGGTGTTCTAATCCTTACTCCAACCAAAACTAACAAAAATTGTATTGCCTTTACATACATTTTAAAATGGAATGTAAACAATGCACAATTCGGGGCTTCATGAGGTATACAGGGTGCAATAGAAATATGAAAAAGAGTGGTTGTAAAGGTTGAAGGTTTTTTTTTTTTTTACTGTCCTGCATTCGATTCTAAAACCTTCTGTTTGCTGCCCCTAATACTCACTTGAGACCCCTTTTGATCCAGCGATGTGCACGGGAGCCTAGGCTGTCTTGGGTCTCTCTCTCCTCATTGGCTGCGACACAGCAGCGGGAGCCATTAGCTCCCACTGATGTCAATCACAGCCAGTGAGCTAATGAAAAGCAGGAAGCATACTGTATATCAGTGCTCGGGGAGTGAGCACGCACCAGTGCCCCCATAGCAAGCGGCTTGCTAGTGGGGACACTGGTCAAGGGGAGGAGCAAGGAGTGTTGTGCAGGACCCGAGAAGAAGAGGATCAGGGCTGCTCTGTGCAAAACTATTGCACAGAGCAAGCAAGTATAACATGTTTATTATTTTTCTTTTTTAATAAACTTTTACTATCACTTTAACTGACTAAATGAATGTTTTAATAGAATACTAGGTAAAGCCAGTCATAGATAGTGTGATTTTCTTTCCTGCAACCACGGCTGCAGGGAAGAAAATGTCTTAATTCCTCTATCAACACTTTTAGTGTTGATGGGGGATGCCTCCCGCAGAGTTATTATGTTCTCCCGATGGGGGTGGGGTGGGAGCACTGGGCGCCATTCCGGTCGGAAGAACACACATTGGTTATTGCTCGCTGCTATAGCGGCTGGCAATAATCGACTGAAAAATCTGACATGCTGGTTGTACCCAATCGATCAACTTGGGTACAATCTGCCTGCTCATATATGATTCTAATCTCTGCCTGTTCCTGCTTAAGCGAACATTGATTGCTATTTACACAATCCCTGAAAAACACTCCTGACTCTGTATAAAGATCAGTGAAATCTTTCACATGAGGCACCATACTAGTGATTCATCAGTTCTGAACACTGCAGTTTTCTAGGTGGAAATGCAATGCCATGTGACATAAGCCCGCGTGTGGTCTACTCTCATGCCAGAAAGTAATAAACACAATTCTCTGCAAATGTCGATGTTCACATTTTGGTTATGAATGACCCTGATCAACTTTTACATGACAGTAAAATCAGATTTGATTCATTTAGCATTCATTTGAATCAGAAATATTAATCTCTTTTTAGCTCTGAACATATATAATAGCTGAGTACTTTCCACACCTGTGATATAAATTAGATATTTAATGTAGGATTATACACTATATGGCCAAATTTTGGTGGACACATTACCATCACACCTACATAAGCTTATTGGATGTCTCATTCCAAACAATGGGCATTAAGATGGAGTTTGGGCATCCCTCTGCAATATAACCATCTCTACTCTATTGGCAAGGCTTTGCGCATGATTTTGGTGTGATTCTGTGGAAATGTGTGTCCTTTCAGCCAAAAACGCGGGTACATTTGTTGGATAAGAAGACCTGGCTTGCAATCAGTGCTTCAATTCATCCCCAAAGTGTTTAGTAGGGTTGAGGGTTAGTTAGTTAGTTAGTTAGTAGGGTTGAGGCCTTCACCCATGTTCTTCCACAAGAAAAATCACCATATACATTTGTAACTTTCCAGGCAATCGCAATATTAATATAAATATATAAGCATCCTCTTCTACAAAATACCACAATGAATCTTCATTGATTTCTCATGGAGAGTAAACTCCAGTCCTGCAGACACATTATAAAGTTTAATAAACAGCAAAAGTGGCCACCAAGCATATGCAGACATTAGTGTTTATTATTTCCATCCGGCCACATAATTTAGGACGACAATGATTACATCTTCACTTCAACGCACTTCGAACAAAGAATTGCAGTCTCAAAGCTCTGACCCAATGTACATTTTTTTTCCCCTAGTGGGGCCCATAAATAATAATGTACATGGGCTGCCAGATCATGTAATCACTGTGAGTGGTTGTCACAGTGTTTGGGAGACCCTCCTACTGGTTCATCACTCTGTGACTGGGTGCTGCCAGTGACACCCCTGTTGCAGTGCTGGGGGTGCGACTGAGTGCAATCCCAAAACAAAACAGCAGCATATGTGTGGCAGCGTGGAATAAGATCGACTCAGTGCTGCAATGACTGTCAGGAAGAGGTTAAGTACACGCATGTCAGTTATTTCTTTGGACTCTTATTGCATCGTTTTTCTCCTCTTCCTCATAGGTGCATAGCAGTTGCTATTGCACCTCTTTCTGCTCTTTAAGGGTGCACATTTCATCCGCCTCTTTGAACTTCTAGTGCGTCCTTCTTCTCATCAGATCTCCAAAGACCTATGTTCAGAATGAGTGTTGGGGTGCTGGCAGTGAGGAGGAGGAGGAGGGTTGCTGGTGTTAGTAGTGAAAAGGGAATCTGGATGTTTCACTCCTCCTTGACACAAGGATAAAATTGGGGATCCACTGCAACCATTCCAGAAGGAGCTCAAATTCCAGTACTATGAGGAGGTGGTGCATTAGCAGCCATATTTTATATTTTAGCCATATTTTAGCAGCTCTCTTTTGGAGGCCTGTGTTACTCCATGGTGTCAGGTGCCCCACTGCCATTATTTGGATCAGAAGGTGTCACTGTCAGGGATCAGGCTTGGGGACCAGTAGCTACAGCAGTAGAAAGGTTCATACAGACCAGCAGGATACGTACACAAGTAGGTGACCCTGGCGGATGACAGGGGCTCACCCAAGGTGTGAGGTCTAATCACTAACCTGTCTTCACCAGAGCTCCCGATGGTGGAGATGGCTTTCACTTCATGCTAGTGTCAGTAATGGTCCTCAGGATTACACCACCAGGAGGTGAGCAAGACAGGGTCTAGTAATGAATGTAGTAAATAGGGATCAAACAGAAGCATAGTCAAGTGGCTGAAGATTGGGATCAAGCAAAAGTGTAGTTGAGGAACAAGCTAAAGGTCTGTAACAAAAGGTAGCGAATAAGGGCAATTGCTGGTACACAATGAGCAAGTTATTGGCTGGAGAGTGCACAATAATCTGGAAAACAGGAAGTGCAGAGACATGGCTCAAATCATGAAATTCATTAGTGGAGCAAATAATTAAAAGTTCACAAGATACAAGGCTAGGTTGTCCAAGGCATCAGAGAGGGAGCTGTCCTGTATCTCAGGTGGCTTAGCAAGAAGAACTACAGACAGATACCACAGAGGTCCCAGGTTCAGATCTGGACCCACACAGAAGTTCTTTGGCCAGCACCATTATTTTGCACAGAGGGCCATCCCTGAGACAACAAGAGGTAGAGGATAAATACAAGGAAGAGGAGTGTGGGAGAGGTTAAGAGAAGGAGGAGCATTGGGGCATTTGAAGGGAGGAGAATGAAATATTTCAAGGGATTTTTCACCCCTTCCTAATACAAGGGTAAAATTGGTGGAATCTTCTGCCACCATTCCAGAGTAAGGCCAAAGTTACCCACTCTGAGGAGGCAGAGCAAAGGAAATCTTTGCCACATTTCCTGATGGTGGCTAGATCCACCACACTCTATGCATAGCTGTAGGAGAAGCACCCAAGGGCATAGGCTGTCGCTCTTCCAAAAGGTGGCTTTTTGCAGAGAAAGGCTGATCTGCCAATTGTGTGCAGCATGTCATTGCATACATGTGCAATACAGTTGTGTGTATAAAGCACCCTTTTTTTGGCCTGTTTGCCATAGCCACCGTTCAATTCAATCCCTTTTATTGAAAAACAAGGTCTGAAAGGCTAAAAGTAAAAGAAAGAGGGTCTGAAGGTGCTTTGTATTTGCCAAACTATTGTTTGTAATTGAATATTTTTTATATGTATTTTTTTTTTCTCATCATAAGGCTGTCCCTGCCTGTTGGATCAAACACAGGCATGGATGGCAATGCAACCTGGGTACTACCTTTAACAAGAAGTCCTAGGTCTATACACCACCTTGTCCCTATGCAGACATTTTTAAAAATGGGTTCCTTGCAAAATAACTCCGCCATCCCAGACGTTGGCCTTGCAGAGGTGATGGCTACAAGAAATCCCACCTTATAGGTGAGAGCAGAGAGAGGAATGTCTTTAATGTTTTCTGGAGCACAAAGAGAACCAGATTAGGTATTTTAGCTCAAGGAGTGAGAGGCCAATGTTCTTTGATGCAAGATAGAAAGGGCAGAAGCATGGCCTTTTATAGTGCCTTGCTATAGTCTCTCCGGCCACTATTTTTTAACAATATCTACAGACTAGTTTTTATAAATTTTTTAATGTTTTATTTTTTATTTCATTTAATATTTTTATTTTTATTTTTTAAGGTCATCCCTGGTTTGGTGAAGCAATAGGGTGTGCACGGACAGCAAGGCTATAACTAAAATGCTGACAAACCATCATATCCATGGACTATTAGATGTCAAATCTGTAACATTTCCTGGAGGTGGCCCAATATGTGCTTTAGCTACCAGTATGCCCTGCCGGAGAGGGCCTTCACCTCAGCAGGGGCAATTTGCGACTGATTTGGGTGCACTTTACAGTGAGGTCAATAAAGGTAGCTCTTCAATGGTTGTTGACAACAATTTCCTGATGTGCTCCATTTACCCCAGGCTAAAGGTCATAATCTTAAAAAAAAAAAAAAATGGCCAGCAGCAGCTAAATTTTATACAGCTATTTTATTTTAGTTTCTATGGACAAATAGCACAAGATTCTCACTATAAGAATTAAGAGACTGCAGAGGGCACAGCAGTGAATTACTGGCAGGCAGCAGAACACTTTTAGATAGCAGGGCTAAGCCAAATTTACTATAAACAAGCACACAGGCTGGGGCTTTATTATATGTATGAAGATACCAAAAGAGCTGGGAGTGAGTGAAGGGCAGTGGTGAGGACGCTGGAATATGACTTCTGCTGTTTACCTTTTATGTCTGGTGCTATGCTTTTCAACATGGATGAGGATTCTTCATATAAAAAAAGTGCGGAAGATGCTGATGCAGCAGGAAGCAGAATAAATGTTTTGAGACAGATATCTGACTGTGACATCTGTAGACATGTGCAATCCGTTTCATTACAAATCAAAATGTGGTGGAAACTTTTGTTATTCAGAGATTCGGATGTATCCGAATTTCCGAATCACAACAGTAATGAATTTCAACTAATCCAAAATTAATCATATCAAAATGAATTATCCGAATTCAAATGGGAAAATAAATGTAATTTTGAATTTGAAATGAAAACATTTATGTAATAAATACAGGTATAAAAGTGAAAGAAAATGATGATTCTTACTTAGACTGTTTTATAGAATAGAATAGAACAAATATAGCCATTTTCTGAAATTCTAATTTTGAATAAATTCAAATTTCAAATCAATTTGAAAATAACGAATATACAAAATTAATCCCAATATACAAAACTAATTCCAAAAACAAATCATTCTAACATAATGAATATGACCAAACAAAGTGATTACCATAGTGAATGACATCAGGGTATACTTAATGCTGCGTTCTGCAAAATCTAAGGTCACATTTAGGCGTTTTTGAGTGTTTGTCAATTAATGTATTCCAATGGCCAGAATAAATTAGTATTCTGGCCAATGGAATCTATTAATGCTCAAATGCTTGATGCGCCTTAACGCATGTTCTATACAGAATTTTTAAGCAGCTTTTCTCCTGCAAGGAGTAAAGATGTTCAGAGAGCCTAAACCGATGTCCTGTATGCAATGAGGCCTAATGGACCAGGTTCTGGCAACATAAGGTTCTACATGTGCCCAATTAAGTTATAAACTAGTAGTCATCAGTTAATGGAACTTGGTCCCTCTGAACACCTAAAAACTTGACTATTTTGGCACCCATGTGCAAGAGCCATGAAACCATTTTCAGTCCTTATAAGCTTACAAGGCTCAAACTGAAGAATTGAAAACAAAGTGATGTGAAGTTAAGATGAGTTTTCCTGACCTCAGTTAAACTCTTTGCCTCTCCGGATACTATTACCTTGTTTAGGACCTCACTCCAGACTATGCTCCGAAGACAGTGGGGTTTATTTACTAAAGGTAAATAGATTGTGCACTTTGCAAAGTGCAATTGCACTCTGCAAGTGCAGTTGCCCCAGAGCTTAGTAATTGAGTACAATTTCTGCTGACTTCCATCATCCAATCATGTGCAAGAAAAATGCTGTTTTTTTTTTTTCTTGCATGTGATTGGGTATTCTTTGCAAAGTGGATCTATACATAGTTACAGAGTAGGTAAGGCTGAAAAAAGACAATAGTCCATCCAGTTCAACCTGTGTAGATGTACGTGTGTCAGTGTCTATAATACTTTTCCATATCCCTGTATGTTGTGTTTGACCTCATTAACTAAGCTCTAGAGCAGTGATGGTGAGCCCATGGCACGCATGCAACAGCTGGCACGCAGAGCATTCTCTGTGGGCACATGAGCAATACTTAGAAGAAGAATACACACTCACTGACCATCGCCAGTGTGCCCCCCCCCCCCATAGAACTACATCTCCCACAGGGCTCTGGGGCCAGGGGTTACATGTTCAGGGTGGGTGTGGACGAGACGAGAAGAGACCGCCAGGCCGCATGTATACCGAGACCCGCACCAAAATATACCTCTGCTCAGGTAACATGGCGATCTGAGCGGGGCTGAGCCTGACCGGGAGAGTGTGCAGAGCAGCATCGGAGCTTTACACAACATTAAGGGGGGGCACAGCATGGGTTGCTATGCATTAAGGGGGGGGCACAGCATAGGTTGCTATGGATGAATCATCACTGTCAATGAGAGCTGGGCATGATCTGTGATCAGCACATAGGGCTGTCTTCTGGTGCCTGGGACTCAGCAACACAGCAATACCCTGCACTATGAATGGTAGCCTGGCATTGTGATCTGTGCTGAGGATCCAGGGCTGACATCCTTTATGCGGGCCACAACAATGGGATCATTATGAATGGGAGCCTGGGATGGCCATGGTGCTGTCATCACCTGTCCAGGACATAGATCATAATGCCTGCATGATGCAAGGCTGTGAGATCTATATCAATAGAAGCCTTGCTATTGTGATCTGTGCTGGAGATCCAGGGTTGTCATCTTCTGTCCAGGCTATAGCAATAGGCCTCTGGACAGTATCTGACTGTCCTTTGTGCAATGTCCGCAGTCTCTGACCATCTCTTCTGCCATGTCCACAGTCTCTGACCATCTTTTCTGCCATGTTCGCAGTCTCTGACTATCAATTCTCCCATTTATGCAGTCTCTGACCATCTCTTCTGCCATGTCCACATTATCTGGCCATCTTTTCTGCCATGTTCGCATTCTCTGACCATCTCTTGTACCATTAATGCAGTCTCTGATCATCTCCTGTATCATGTCTGCAGTCTCTAATCATCTTTTCTGCCATGTTTGCAGTCTCTGACCATATCTTCTGCCATTTATGCAGTCTCTGACCATCTCTTGTACAATTTATGCAGTCTCAGACCATCTCCTGTATAATGTCTGCTGTCTCTGAAAATCTCCTGTATCATGTCTGCCATCTCTGATCATCTCCTGTATTATGTCTGCAGTCTCTGATCATCCCCTGTATCATGTCTGCAGTATCTAACCATCTCCTGTATCATTCCTGCAGTTTCTGACCATCTCCTGTACCATGTCTGCTGTCTCTGACAATCTCCTGTATCATGTCTGCCGTCTCTGACCATCTCCTGTATCATGTCTGCAGTCTCTGACCATCTCTTGTATCATGTCTGCAGTATCTGACCATCTCCTGTATCATTCCTGCAGTCTCTGATCATCTCCTGTATCATGTCTGCCATCTCTGACCATCTGCTGTATCATGTCTGCAGTCTCTGACCATCTTCTGTATCATGTCTGCAGTCTCTGACCATCCCTTGTACCATGCACAATGTTTTTTTTTTTTTTCAATAAAAAACTGTATGATTGAAAGCTCTGTTATTGTGTTTTTGGGCTCAAACGAGGTTAATTAGTTGGGACAACTATATGAGTTGTTTTTTTTTCTAAACTAAAACCTCTGTATTAAGTTTAGCTGTAGTGCTGGCACTTAGAAATAAATACATTGGCTTTGTGTTGCAGTTTGGGTTACTCAGCTTCAAGAAGGTTCGCCATCACTGCTCTAGAGCAACTGCACTTGCAGTGTGCAACTGCAGTTTGCAAAGTTCACAGTCTATTTGCCTTTAGTAAATCAACCCCAGTCTATCAGGTTGATATGTTCTAAATAATGAAGTTTTTATTCAGCCCTTTTCCCTGGAGCAGATAAAAAAAAAAATAACACTGAATGTTTTGTGCAGCAGTTATAACATGCAAGAAATTCTGCACGTCACAAAACATATTTGCTGCTTTTGTATTCTTGTGCAATATAAATAAATGAATAACAGAATCACATGTTTTAAAAAAAAAAAAAATATTTCAAGAGGGAAAGCACAATCTTAGAAAAATATCGCTGACCACTTTAAAGCAATGTAGATAGTTCCCAGCAAAAAATAGCCCTGAAGGCCAGAATCTCCTGAATGTGCTTGTAATATGTACACAGTCTGAAATCAGTACTGAGTAAAAAAATTAATTAAAATCATAACAAAGCCAGACATTCAT
The DNA here is from genome assembly GCA_028564925.1 of Lithobates sylvaticus. Taxonomy (NCBI): domain Eukaryota; kingdom Metazoa; phylum Chordata; class Amphibia; order Anura; family Ranidae; genus Lithobates; species Lithobates sylvaticus. Next base: position 431,053,031 of record CM053030.1, read on the forward strand.
TTTTTTAAACCATGTTGTACATCACTTAGCTTGTAAGGTCAATGACTGCTAAGGTGTAAACCACCTCTTTGCCTGTGCTGCCCTATGGCACAAGAGCACCCTCCGTAATGGTACATTCAGCACTGGCTATCATCAAAACAAAATGTAACTGAACAAACCAAACTTCAGTGTGACTGAAAAGGTCCTATAGCCAAACGAGTAGCTGAAAGCTGTAACATGCATTTAAAACCGATCTATGGTCAAAATTTAGAAGCTTATATTCATTTCCACATTGTATTTAGATTATTTCTAGACTACGCCTATTAATCTGCATGATCTTGAAGTTTGTAAACTTACTTTGTGAAGCTCCTCACACATTTACTTCCTTGAGAATGCCCTGTATGTAGGCACTAATGTGTCATGCATTTCACAGAGCCTGCCGTCTCAACTACACTCAATTCAGCGCACCTCAGTTTTGGAAAAGGTACACATGCTACTTTGGTGAGCGCAGTGTGATTTTTGGCGTCATAAACTTCAATGGAAACACACCAAAATGCATTTAAAACAAGTGTAAAAAATGTTCTTTCAATACGATTTTGGCAGAGTTTTGTGTATATAATCCTGTTTCTGTCTCCTACAAGAAAACGTGTGAAGAGAGACTTCAGAGGTACAGTGTCTGTGAAAAGGACTAATACTCTACCTGCACCTACTACAGTCCTTGAAAAGATAGATCAGAGCAAGAAAATCGAGAGCGCAAATTGTCAATGTCTTACAGATAATAAACCACACCCACTTAGGAAGTGTATAGGCTTTAGAAAGAAACCCTTGCAAGAATGCAAAGTGCTGTTAAAGAGATTTGGGGTTTGCTTTAAATGCTGTGTTTCCACAGGACACCATGCTAAAGACTATAAGGCTACTATTGATGCAACAGTGATGATCAAGTGCAAGCGCTTCATCCATTTCAAGACAGTCCCATTCCGTCTACAGGTAATCCTCAATGGGCAAACCATGGCGGGGAGAGAATACACCAAACAGGGCCTCATACTCCAGGTTTCTCTACATGTACAGATGTCTGTGGAGAAGGACTCTGTGACGAATAGTGTGGCAAAATATGCTTATGTAGCAAAGTCCCAGGCCTCTCTAAAGCCCCATACACACGGTCGGACAATCCGCGGACCAGGTCGGTCGGATCCTGTCCGTCATACTTTGTCTGATGTTGGTTTTGCGTACACACGGTCGGACAAAGTTGTCGGAAAATCCGATCATTCTGAACGTGGTGACGTTTGTTGCCTACGACGGGACTACGTAGAGGCTAGTAGCCAATAGCTTTGGTCTTGTAATGTGATCTGAGCATGCGTAGCACTTTGTCCGGTCGGACAACCGTACACACGATCAGATTTGGTGTGATCGGACCGTGTTGTCGGCAAATCTTTCCAGCAGGAGATAAGACTTTGTCCGTCGGACAATCCGACGTACACTGTCCGATGGTGCATACACACGGTCTGATTTTTCAACAACATTGTCCGATCGGACAGAATCCATGAAAAAGTCCGACCGTGTGTATGCCCCGGACCATTTGGCAGCCAAAGGACCAGAGGTCTTTTTTCAATTTCGCACTGCACTACTTTAACTGGGAATTGCGCGGTCATGCAATTTTGTAACCAAACGAAATTTGCGTCCTTTTCTTCCCACAAATAGAGCTTTCTTTTGATGGTATTTGATTGCCTCTGTGATTTTTATTTTTTGCGATATAAACGGAAAAAGAGCGAAAATTTTGAAAAAAAAAAAAAGAGATTTTCTACTTTTTGTTATAAAAAAAAATCTAATAAACTCAATTTTAGTCAAACATTTGGGCCAAAATGTATTCAGCCACATGTCTTTAGTAAAAAAAATGCCAATAAGCGTATATTTATTGGTTTGCGCAAAAGTTATAGCGTCTACAAACTAGAGTACATTTTCTGGAATTTACACCGCTTTTAATTTATGACTGCCTATTTCATTTCTTGAGGTGCTAAAATGGCAGAGAAGTACAAAACCCCCCCAAATGACCCCATTTTGGAAAGTAGACACCCCAAGCTATTTGCTGAGAGGCATGTTGAGCCCATTGAATATTTTTTTTTTTTAGTCCCAAGTGATTGAATAAAGACAAAAATCAAAAAAAAAGATTTTTTTTTTTTCAAAAAAAGTTGTCACTAAATGATATATAGCACAAAACCCCCCCAAATGCCCCATTTTGGAAAGTAGACACCCCAAGCTATTTGCTGAGAGGCATGTTGAGCCCATTGAATTTTTTTTTTTTACCCAAGTGATTGAATAAAGACAAAAATAAATCAATAAAAAAAAAATGTGTCACTAAATGATATATTGCTCACACATGCCAAGTTATATGTGGAATTGCACCCCAAAATACATTTTGCTGCTTCTCCTGAGTATGGGGATACCACATGTGTGGGACTTTTTGGGAGCCTAGCCGCGTACGGGGCCCCGAAACCCAAGCACCGCCTTCAGGATTTCTAAGGGTGCAAATTTTTGATTTCACTCCTCACTACCTATCACAGTTTCGAAGGCCATAAAATGCCAAAATAGCACAAAACCCCCCCAAATGACCCCATTTTGGAAAGTAGACACCCCAAGCTATTTGTTGAGAGGCATGGTGAGTATTTTACAGCTCTCATTTGTTTTTGAAAATGAAGAAAGTAAAGAAAAAAAAATTTTTTTTTTCTTTTTTTTCAATTTTCAAAACTTTGTGACAAAAAGCGAGATCTGCAAAATACTCACAATACCTCTCAGCAAATAGCTTGGGGTGTCTACTTTCCAAAATGGGGTCATTTTTTGGGGGGTTTTATGCCATCTGGGCATTCCATGGCCTCCGAAACTGTGATTGGCAGTGAGAAGTGAAATAAAAAAATTACACCCTTAGAAAGCCTGAAGGCGGTGATTGGTTTTTGGGGTTCCGTACGCAGCTAGGCTCCCAAAAAGTCCCACACATGTGGTATCCCCGTACTCAGGAGAAGCAACAGAATGTATTTTGGGGTGTATTTCCACATATGCCCATGACATGTTTGAGCAATATATCATTTAGTGACAACTTTTTGTAAAAAAAATTTATATTTTTTTTTTTTTTTCATTATTCAATCTCTTGGGACAAAAAAAAAAAATATTTAATGGGCTCAACATTCCTCTCATCAAATAGCTTGGGGTGTCTACTTTCCAAAATGGGGTCATTTGGGGGGGGGGTTTGAACTGTCCTGGCATTTTATGCACAACATTTAGAAGCCTATGTCACACGTCACCCACTCTTCTAACCACTTGTAGACAAAGCCCTTTCTGACACTTTTTGTTTACATGAAAACATATTTTTTTTTTTTGCAAGAAAATTACGTTGAACCCCCAAACACTATATATATAATGTTAAAGCAAAGGCCCTACAGATTAAAATGGTGGGTGTTGCATTTTTTTTTTCCACACAGTATTTGCGCAGCGATTTTTCAAACGCATTTTTTGTGAAAAAAAATACACTTTTTTTTTTTTATTTTAATGCACTAAAACACACTATATTGCTCAAATTTTTTGATGAAATAAAAAATATGATCTTAGGCCGAGTACATGGATACCAAACACGACATGCTTTAAAATTGCGCACAAACACGCAGTGGCGACAAACTACATACATTTTTAAAAGCCTTTAAAAGCCTTTACATGATACCACATTAGATTCACGGAGGAGGTCTACTGCTAAAATTACTGCCCTCGATCTGACCTTCGCGGTGATACCTCACATGCATGGTGCAATTGCTGTTTACATATGACGCCAGACCAACGCTTGTGTACGCCTTTGCGCAAGAGAAGGGGGGGCAGGGGTGCTTTTTTTTTCTTTTTTTTTTTTTTTTTTTTTTTATTTATTTAGCTTTTTTTATTTTATTTTTAAACTGTTCCTTCCATTTTTTTTTCTTTGTTATGATTTTTATTGTTATCTCAGGGAATGTAAATATCCCCTATGATAGCAATAGGCAGTGACAGGTACTCTTTTTTTGAAAAAATTGGGGTCTGTTAGATCCTAGATCTTTCCTCTGCCCTCAAAGCATCTGACCACACCAAGATTGGTGTGATAAAATGCTTTCCCAATTTCCCAATGGCGCGGTTTATATCCGGGAGGGGGGACATTCCCTCCCACTGCTTGTAAAAGCAGTCTAGAGGCTAATTACCCGCTAGAATTGCTTTTACATGAAAGCCGATCACTGGCTGAAAAGAATGATACCAAGATGATACCTAAACCTGCAGGCATCATTCTGGTATAACCATTCAAAGTCCAGCAACATACTGGACATATATTGTAATCTTTTTTTTTTTCATGCAGCCTCTTGGCTGAACGAAAAAAAAAAAAGAGATTGATTGGTGGGCATGCCCACCATTAGAATACCTCCCTTCATCCACCCACTTCTAATGATGGGCATACATGCACCATTTATATATGCCGATGCATGGGGGCATCCTCCCGCAAAAGTTATGCCGTGTACACACGGTTGCACTTTTCCACGGGGCAAGGCTCCGTCGGAATTTCGACCGTATGTACGTGGCATTAGGAGCCAATCGCTCCCCCCCCCCCCTGCTGCCCCCATGCTTCGGCATATATGCTCTTTTTTTTTAACTGTGGTGGTGAAATCACCTCCTACAGCGTTGGAGTCGCGGCTTTATGTATCGTGGGAGCAAACGCTGTTGCTGTCAAGATAAATAAATCCGCGTTGCAACTGAATGGCGCACCTGAAAACAAAAAAATGCTTAACACTAAAACACAGTAAACAAAATTACATACCTGAAAAGCAAGCATGATAAAACATAATAAAACATTGCAGAATAGAATGGAGTAAAAAAAGAGCAACAATAGAGAGAGAATAGAGTGAGAGAGAGAACAATAAAACGACAACTATTTTTTTATTTTTTTGAGATTTACAGGTAAAAAATCTCCTGACTGAAGCGACTGAATCAAAACGCTACCACAAAAAAAATGTTAGCGATCGCAGGGATCAGGCCTGACTCTGCGAACGCTGCAGTTATGTGTGCTTAGTGTTTTGTAAGTGACAGTGATCGATCGATACTGCACTTAGGTGGGCTGGGCTGGGCTGGGCGGAGGGGGAAAACGCAGGTGCTAGCAGGTATCTGGGCTGATCCCGCTAACAATGCGTTTTTTTGGAACCCTAAACTGCTGGGACGCTAGTATAGATCTGATCAGATCAGATATTGATCTGTTCAGATACTGTGCCACTAAGGGAGGTGTATGCTTTGCGCATGGGTGTTTGCGGTACTGGCACTAACCTGGGGCGACGCAGACCTTATTTGACCCTAAAACCTAATTGATATCACCCGCCGGGCGATCAGGGGGTTAAACCGTTATTGGGTAATAAATGGCGGGTGCCCTGACAGTATAAAAAACAAACTAACTAACCAGCGTCACCCGTAACAGTAATACAAAAAAAAACAGGTTACCTAGCGACACTAATGCAGCGATCATAAAAACGATCGCTTAGTGACACTGGCAAAAGGGGGTGAAAGGGTTAACTAGGGGCAATCAGGGGGTTAAAACCTTTATTAGGTAATATATGGGGGTACCTGACGCTATATAAAAACCTGACGGGGAACCTAAATAACGAAAAAACTAACTGGCTACCTAGCGTCACCAGTGACACTAATGCAGCGATCAGAAAAACGATCGCTTAGTGAAACTGGCAAAAGGGGGTGAAAGGGTTAACTAGGGGCAATCAGGGGGTTAAAACCTTTATTTAGGTTGTAATAGGGGGGTACCTGACCTATAAACCTATTTATGAACCTATATAAACCTATATAAACATGGCGGTTAACCTAACAAAAAAACTGGTTACCTAGCGACACTAATGCAGCGATCAGAAAAACGATCGCTTAGTGACACTGGCAAAAGGGGGTGAAAGGGTTAACTAGGGGCAATCAGGGGGTTAAAACCTTTATTAGGTAATATATGGGGGTACCTGACGCTATATAAAAACCTGACGGGGAACCTAAATAACGAAATAACTAACTGGCTAACCAGCGTCACCAGTGACAGTTATACGGTGATCACTGGTGAAAGGGTTAACTCTAGGGGCAATCAGGGGGTTAAAACCTTTATTTAGGTTGTAATATGGGGGTACCTGACCTATAAACCTATTTATGAACCTATATAAACATGGCGGTTACCTAAAAAAAAAAAAATGGTTACCTAGCGACAGCAGTGACACTAATACAGCGATCAGAAAAACGATCGCTTAGTGACACTGGCAAAAGGGGGTGAAAGGGTTACCTGGGGGGCAATCAAGGGGTTAAACCTTTATTAGGGGGGGGTAGGGGGCTACCTTGGACCTAAAACTAACTGCACTGACAGTTATTACAGTCACACTGACACTAAATGCAGTGATCAGTAAAAAAATGATCACTGCAATTAGTGACACTGTGACTGGGGGGGGGGGAGGGGGTGATCTGGGGGGTGATCTGGGGGTGACAGGGGGGTGGAATATGTGCCTATGTGTACTGGTGTCAGTGTACTGTTGGTGCACTAACCTTTACATCTTGTCTCCTCGGCGTTCCGGTCACATAGACCGGCGCACCGAGCGTGACATCACTTCCTCTGCCTGTGTTTTGATTGACACAGACAGAGGAAGCATCTGATTCGCCAGGAGCGATCGCGAGGGGGTGGCCAGAAACCACTGGCCGTCCCCTCATCCCGGATCGCTCCTGAAGCGATCCCGACCGTCCCCGCCGGCCGGGGGGGTCCGATCGGACCCCCCACGCGCCTGAAGAATGGCACGTACAGGTACGTGATTCTGCCTGTACGTGCCATTCTGCTGACGTATATCTACATGGGGCGTCGGGAAGTGGTTAATCAGAGTCCCCAGAGAGCCTCCCCTACATCAGGGTCCCCAGAAAGCCCCTCCTTACATCAGAGTCCCCAGAGAGCCCCCCTTACACCAGTGTCCTCAGAGAGCCCCTCTTTACATCAGGGTCCCCAGTGAGCCTCCCTAATTACATCAGGGTCCCCAGAGGGTATCCCCCTACACCAGGGTCCCCAGAGAGCCTCCCCTTACATCAGGGTCCCCAGAGAGCCTCCCTTACATCAGTGTCCCCAGAGGGCCCCATCTTTACATCAGTGTCCCCAGAGGGCCCCGTCCTTACATCAGTGTCCCCAGAGGGCCCCGTCCTTACATTAGTGTCCCCAGAGAGCCCCCCTCTTACATTAGTGTCCCCAGAGGCCCCCTTCCTTACATTAGTGTCCCCAGAAAGCCCCCCTCTTACATTTGGGCCCCCAAACAGCTGACTCCCCCCCTTGCAGAGGTTCCCCTGTACCTGGCTGGTGGAGGTGGGAGGTGGCGGTCGGCAGCTATATGGTGTCCACAGGCAGGGGGTTCTCCCTGGGGCTAGTAGTTCTTTCTCCGAATGTATACAGCGGAGAGGGGAGGGGCCTCTGACCCAGGCATCAGCAACAGTGTTCAAGCAGAGTGAAAGTGAAACTGATACCTGCCTGGGTCAGAGGCCCCTCCCTTCTCCTCTCCATTGTATACACTGAGAGTACTACAAACCCCAGGGAGATCCCGCCGCCCACTCAGGCACCATAGAGCTGCTGATCGGCGCCTTCCACCTCCTCCCACCTCTCCTCACTGCCCTCTAAACGGCCAGTCAGAGGTGCAGGGGGGGATTCTGGGTCTTGGGGGCCCCCCCCACAGCGGCGGGGCCCTAAGCAGCTTGCATAGTGTGCCTATAGGGCCGATCGGCTCTGGTTACAAGGCATGGTGGGTGTAATGCAAAGTAGATTGATGGGTGCCAGACACTTCTTTAATGCAAAGAGATTTATTGTCTCCTAAACAGAACTGGGGCCAGTACATCCTTAAGTAGATGCAATGTTAATTAGCAGACTCCGAGACTTCTATAGGCAGAAAGCCATGCAGGGAAAGGTATCTAGCCATACACCATATCTGCATGTGTGGGAACGCTTTCCCCTATGGCAACAGTCTTGTAACAGTTTTTAACAGCTTGCAATGAACTCTTTCAAGTCTTCTACAATATCCTATTGTAGAACTTCACTTCCACTGAGCCCTCAGTCTTTCACTAGTCTTACTGATCCACTGCCACTGGATCCCCTGAGCTCTTCAAATACATTGTACCCCTACCAATTCACAAAAACAGGTGTCAAAAATAGTAAAAATTACAAAGAGACACTTTGAGACAAGTCCTTTATTAAAAAAAAAAAAAAAATGTCCTGCGTTGTAGATCCATCTCACGCCGCCCAAAGGGCCAAAAAAGAAAACGTAACAGCTCCGCCTCCATGGGAGGCTCCCGCCGGTGTGACGCTTCTTCTCATTGACAGCTGTTATATAGCTGAGGGTGGGGCCACCCGGTGTCGTAAACGGGTGACCCCACCCCCCTCTGATGCCACGTGACATCAGAGGAAGGCGGGGTCACCCATTTACGTCACCGGGTGGCCCCGTCCTCAGCTATATAACAGCTATTGACGAGAATAAGCGTCACTCAGCGGGAGAAACCCATGGAGGTGGAGCTGTTGCGGCTTTTTTTTTCCTTTTTTCGGTCCGTCGGGCGGCATGAGATGGATCTACATCGGACATTTTTATTTTTTTATTTTTTAATAAAGGACTAAATAAATAAAAGTCCCAAAGTGTCTCATGTAACTTTACTATTTTTGACACTTTTTTGTGAATTGGTAGGGGTACAATATACCCATTACCAATTCAGATAAGGGGGGGGCGGGATCTGGGGGTCACCTTGTTAAAGGGGGCTTCCAGATTCCGATAATCCCCCTGCCCGCAGACCCCCACAACCACCGGGCAAGGGTTGTGGGGATGAGGCCCTTGTCCCCATCAACATGGGGACAGGATGATTTGGGGGGCTACTCCAAAGCACCCTCCCCATGTTGAGGGCGTGTGGCCTGGTACTGTTCAGGAGGGGGGGGCGCTCTCTCGCCCCCCTCTTTTCCTGCAGCCATTTTTTTTTCAATCTTGGTGCAGGGTTCCCCTTAAAATCCATACCAGACCTGAAGGGTCTGGTATGGATTTTAGGGGGACCCCTACGCCATTTATTTAAAAAAAAAATGGCGCAGGGTTCCCCTTAATATCCATACCAGACCTGAAGGGCCTGGTATGGATTTTGGGGGGACCCCCACACACAATTTTTTTTTAATTTTTGTTTGGGGTTCCCCTTAATATTCATACCAGACCCAAAAGGCCTGGTAATGGACTGGTGGGGGGGGGGGGGCATGTAGTTTTTTTCAATGAGTTTTATTTATATTGCCGATACCCGACAATTAATTACAGCGGCAGTTTTTAATTACTTTTTTTCCTTTAGAAATTTTTGCTGTGGTATTGTTCTAAACACGGGAAAACTGTGCCACTTTACAGGCATACTATAGACACCCCCCAGGCACAATATTTAAAGGAATATTTCATTTTTCTTTGGTTCACTTTACACTGCATTATTAGAATCACTGCTCCTAAAAAAATACAGTTTTTAAAACTTTTTTTTGCATTTATACGGGTCCCTAAACACTTTTTATGGCAATAAATTGCATATAAGCCTTTAAAATTAGCACTTTTGGTTTTTCACGTTAATGTCCCATAGACTTTAACGGTGTTCCGCGGCTTTCGAATTTGCCACGAACACCACATAATGTTCGCTGTTTGGCGAACAGGCGAACACCCGATGTTCAAGTCGAACTTACGTTTGACTGAAACATCAGGCTCATCCCTAGCTGACATGTCCCTGACTTGACACTCCACAAGACTCACCTCTGTTGTCCCACTGGGTTCCTGACTTGGCACTTGCTGAAGTTTTCCCACTTCTTCCCCGTCCCAGGTTGGCGAGAAATCTGCTCTGGTACTGGCCTCAGCTTACTCACAGTGGTCTCCAGTAACAAGGTGGATGGTCCCTTAGTAGCGACAGCTTTCCTTCTACCTCCAACCACAACTGGCTCCCCGGCCAGCAGAACCGTTACTTTTGATTGGACTGCAAGCCGCAGTCCCAACCCTATGCTGCTCTCTTGCTTCTGGATAGGCCCTCAGACAGCCTAGCAGCCAGATGTCCCTGGAATAGGCCCAAGGCTTATGGCCTAGCAACCCGGGGCATTACAACACACGTCCACCCAGACAGCTGTCCAGGTGGCACAGTACTCTGTACACCTGACTCCACCCAAATAAATAGGCTTTCCCAGCAAGCCAAGGGACCCAAGAAAATCCCTGCCCATTGGCTGAGACACCCCATTCATTCCTAATCTGTCCTTGTAATGCCCTTGTCTTATCTAATGTCACCATATACCCGGCCATTTAGTGACGGAAGAGAGAAGTACAGCAATTGCAGAATTAGGGGGAAATCAATTGACCTCCTATCAATTGACCAAGGCAACTATCACTTGGCAGATAAATTTAGTAGCCACCCTGCCTAAACCTCAGGGTGCTACATCTAGTTTGTGTATACCCCAGGGGTCAACCTGAAAAAACTGTAAGACTTTATACTATTCTAGATGATCAGAGTAAAGCCGCGTACACGCGACCGGTTTTGCCGTCGGAATAAACTCTGAAGGTTTTTCCAACGGAATTCCGCTCAAGCTGTCTTGCATACACACGGTCACACCAAATTCCGACTGTCAAGAACGTGGTGACGTACAACGGGACAACACGTACGACGTCTCGTACTTGCTTCAGACCATGCATCATTTTTGGAACGTCGGAACAGCATACAGACGAGCGGTTTTCCCGATAGAAATTGATTCCGTCTGAAAAATATAGAACATGTTCTCTATCTACGTCCGTCTGAATTTTCCATGGAAAAAGTCTGATGGGGCATACACACGGTCAAAATATACGATGAAAAGCTCCCATCTGACTTTTTCTGTCGGAATGTCCGACTGTGTGTACGTGGCATAACAGGTCTTTTGCAATATTAAAGCTTTTTGATCTGTTAAACATAATCGGAGATGCCTTACCATACACCCTGGGCACCTGTTCTGGCATTACAGAAGTTTCAGGCAGAAAAGCCACTGGTCTTGTAGTAGCTCCCATGAATGTCAGTGTAGAGATACCATTTCCTACTCTCATCAAGTGCAACTAGATTGCAACCAACAGAGAGGAGATCCCTACTCCTGCAGCTGCCTCTCACCACTCTAAATTGAGAGGCATAGCTGTACAACAGGAGACCACTAATCCTGTAACAAATACTGTGCCAAATGAGAGGCATAGTTGACCACGTACCAGCTCTTGACAAAAATTCTGATATTCTCTTACTTCTTGGCAGAGAAATCCCAAGGGTACACAAGGCTCACCAACAAACCAATGAGCCACATGACGCACCATATGCCCAACACATGGACCTAGGCTGGATTATCATGGGCAGTGTCTGTCTGGGTAATTTCAGGAGGACTTCCACAGTTTTTCCTTTTGAGACACATGTCCTGCCAAATGGTTGCATTATTTGTTTTGAGCAGTGCCCACAATCACTACCATGTCAAAGAAAGACTTTGAAGTAAAAGCATGCAGCAGTTCTTCACAAACCGCAATAAAAAAAAGACCCTTCATTTCTGGGATGAGAATGAATACACCACAGTTTTCGATGTAACAACTAAGGACAATGAGCTGGCAGCCATCATGGAAGACAAGGAATTCCTAAAAACTATGAGTAAGGAGTTCTATCAAGACAATTCCAATAAGAGTACTCAATCTTTCTAAGGATAGTCTGCTCTACAAATTGAACCTATTGACCACAACAAGTTACTTTGAGTTGGAGGTCACATAGGGAAGTCCAATCTGTTTAGTGAAGAACAGAATCTCCTTATTGTTCCAGGTTGATATTACATCAATCTGCTGCTGGTTTGACATCACCACAAGCAAGTTCAGCACCAAAGACAGCACTTTACACAAGAAGCAGTAAGATCGGCAAGGTTTTGGATTGTCGAGATGAAAAGATGCATATACTCCATCCTTCACAAATGTTTCAAGTGTCCAAAATTTCAAGGAATTCACCCTCTGCCCCCCTCCCACCAGCTGCAGCTACTGCTGGGGCACACACAGAAGTTGTCAAAATCAAAATGGAGAGTGGCAGGGAAGAGAGGCTGGTAAACATGTGTTTACCAAACCTCTTCTTTTCCTGAATGAACACAGTGAGTGATCAGTACCAATCACTCCTGTGTTCATTCATCACTTTGTTTACTATGCTTTACTTTGTGAATGAGTAGGAGTCTCTATACAGAGACTTCTATTCACATCTACAGTAAGGTGACCAGATTTTTAAAATGAAATCCGGGGACATATTTTTTTTTTTTACTAGTAATGGCAGCAATCAGCGACTCATAGCGGGACTGTGATATTGCGGTGGACAAATCGGACACTAATGCCACATACACACGACCGGTTTTCCGACAGAGTTCCACTGAAACTGTTTTGCCTACACACGATCACACCAAAGTCTAGAACGAGTTGACGTACAACACGTATGACGGGACTAGAAAAAGGAAGTTCAATAGCCAGTAGCCAATAGCTTCCGTCTCGTACTTGCTTCAGAGCATGCGTCGTTTTTGGTCCATCGGTACAGCATACAGACGAGCGGGTTTCCCGATAGGAATTGGTTCCGTCGGAAATATTTAAAACATGTTCTATTTCTAGGTCTGTCAGAATTTTCAAAAAAAAGTCTGATGAGGCATACACAGGATAGGAATATCCAATGAAAAGATTCCGTCTGACTTTTTCTGTCGGACATTCTGCTCATGTGTACGCGGCATTAGTGACACTTTGTGGGAACCAGTAACACTAATACAGTGATCAGTGCTAAAAATATGTATTGTCACTGTACTAATGACACTGGCTGGGAAGGGGATAACATCCAGGGCAATCAATGGGTTAAATGTGTGCCTAACAAGTTTTTTCTCACTGTGGGGGAGGTGCTTTTACTAAGGGAAGACATAGATCAGGGATTTGCAGGAACACAGGATCAATGTCTTGCACACTGACAGAATGGCGAACTGCTTGTTTACATAGGCAGACCACTAGGCGAGTCCGCCGGATCCGCTGATTGGCTCTGATACCCAGAAATGCAGGATCACGTATATAAGTGATCCTGCACAGCACGACCGCCCTGTAGCAGTAAATCTGCTATCAGGCGATCGGAAACTGGTTAAGATCATCAGCATCATGATAACTTACAGGCAGCAGGCACTCTATCATGGCTCTGGCTGGCTCTGTCACAGTGTGGCACATAACATGGCTGCTGGGTGCGGATTTTGTTAACTTATGACCAATAAGTGCCTGTGAGTTCCGATACCATCCATTATGCCAGAGAGACAGACACAGTGCAATGTAGTCTATTCACAGACACCCCCAAAGCACACCTGTGTTGAAGCCTTGAAGGCTCTGGCAGCCCCACGATTGAATCTGCTTCCCCTCTATTCCTGCTGCTGGACATCGTCAGCTGAGCTCAGCTGCCTCTCTCTGCCCGTCGCCGCCACCACCACCTGCCTCACAGCCTCTCAGGTCTCACTCTCCGGGCCCCGGCTACTATTGGGTGGGGAGCGGAGGAAAATGACTCTGCCGGGGAAGGCAAGGAGATAGGCAGGCAGGCGGCGGGCCGGGATTTGAGCCAAGGCAGAAGAACATGTGAGCGGAGCTGAATGTGCCAGATGTGGCATGTGCCAGTGCCAGAAACCGAAGAAATCATGTGCCATGCATGTGCCAGAAACCGAAGAAATAGTCCATCTGCTCTGACCAGCAAATCATCATCAGAAAGGAACACAGATAATGGACAAAAATATACCCCCTAAGCTAGTAGGAGCGGGGGTGTGTAATTCAGATTTCTTTTTTTTATTCTGCACTGACTGTCTTTGAAAATTGCCCCAGCTCCTGTTGAAGTCAAATCCGGGGACAAAACCGGGGACAGACTTGGTCCGGGCCAGTGTCCTCAATCTGGGGACTGTCCCCTGAAACCGGGGACATCTGGTCACCCTAATCTACAGTGCAGTTGAGGCTACAGAGAGAGGGACTATCTCAAAAAAGTGACATTAGAGGTCTGTTTGGACCCCTGATATCTCACCAAAGTCCCCCCCCCCCAAAAAAAAATAACACGGCCATCTTGGAAACTGACAAAGGAGATCCCTGCTGTTGTCATTCCCTGCCGGCATGCTCAGAATCCCTGAAGCATGGCCGCCATCTTGGAAAAGGGCAGAGGAACACATGAAGACTACAGGGCTTAGCAGAACAACAGCAGAAACATAAAAAAGGAAAGAAGTAAAGGAGAACCGCTGCTGAGAACCAGGCTTGTTTAAAGCACTTTGCAATGCTGGCCAGCACACCCCCCGGGACAACCATACTGGGGTTCCCTCCATAGAGCTTGTTTAGAGGCTGTACAGGATGGGGGCTGAACCTAACTGGTGCACATGCGGCAAGGGGTAGTACGTGATCTGTCCAGTCCCAATCAGATGAGGACAAAAAAGGGAATTTTTGCTGGGGCCTAGCTGAAAACTTATAGTTAACCAGTCCTATCAGGTTGCAGGGCGGAGCCACAACCCAGTGTATGCTGCCATGAAGATGTGCCAGGAAACAATATTGTCTGAGTGACACAGAAAAAGCAGACAGATCAGCAATGTCCACACTCTTTATCTTGTATACTTGTCCCAGGTCCACTACCCAAAGTACTAAGAGGGTTACCATAACAGCAAGGCAACTAGCATTTTCAGAAGGAGACAAGCATGCCAATGTTTATTTTTCTTTCAGGACAAGTTTCAATAATATACCTTATGGCTGGCAATGTACATTATGATGTGATTGCACAATCTTCTTCAGATTCACCAAATTGATATATCGCTTAGCGCTTGTCTAATTAAATATAAGTTGAATGGATTGTTTAGTCTTTGGCACTACATATATTCTAGTAAAAGTCTATGAGATTGTACAAAGGTTGCACAATTTGTAATGTGTGCTGCCAGCTTAAAGTGGAACTTTAGTGCTATTATATATATAGCACCTTAGGTAGGCAGGTGCTAGAGTAGTGGGTTTGTTTTGTACCATCAGCGCAGGTAAATTTAGGTAGGCCTATGCTGTGAACTAGGCCTGTTTGTTTTGATCTAGGGGCAGGGGAGTGGTTTAGTGTAGCAGCAGGTGACTGACATTTGCTTCAGCTCTTGGGCACCTCCTCTGGTATTCAGAAGGTTCTGGAAAAGAAGTAGGGCAGAGAGCTGGAGTGACATGGGGTGTATGTGGGAGCCCTGACCAATCCCCAACTAGGATTGGCAGGGGGCAGGCCTCCTATATATAGCCATTGTCAACCTGCTGGGGGAGGAGTTGTCAGGTGGAAGAACTGAATGATGGAGTGTTAGACTGTCGTGGAACCCCCTTTCTGGGGGGGGGGGGGGGGGTTGAACTCAGGGCTGGAGCTCGGGAGCCTCTATCTACACAGTCATTGAGAGGTGTCCAGGAGCAGGAAGAGGACAGTTGGGAGCACTGCCAGGAAAGTCATTCAGGAGGGATCCATGCCGGGGTCAGTGAGTGAGAAGCACAGTGTGAAGCTCTGGGAGAGACATGCCAGGATTTGGATCTGGAGCCAGAGGGAGAGACTGTGGTGTTGTTTTGAAGTCAAGTCGTTGCAGCCACGAGGGCTGGCAGGATTTGCATCGGACGTGCTGGGATCAGTAGTCCACCAAGTGTCAGTTAGCACTAAAATGGTTGCTAACTCAAAGGGGACTGCAGACCCCTGCCTGTAATGGGCTATTAGGAAAACGTTAGGACTTATTCAGAGTGAGGCCTAGTCATGTGCTAATGGAGACAGGAACCTAGATTTGGACAGTGAAGTGAAGCAAGTGATCTCAAGTAGTGTGCTGGAGGATATGTGCACAGGAAGAGACTGTCAAATCTAGACTCAACCAACATTGATTTAATTGCGAAGTATTCATTATATTGTTGTTGTCGCTTTTCCCCATCAAAGCTTAATCCCCTAATAAAAACAACAAAAACTAGCAAGAGACTGTTCATTCATTGTCTGGGAAAGTGTGCCAAAATGGATGTCTGACCAACAGGGGGAAATGTGTGGATGTTGAAACACGAAGCGACCCCACGGGGACAACGCTACATATACAAAATAGCTGGAAGCAGATTAAGGTTCATTCACATGTGTTAACGTGTATTAACCACTTGCCGCCCGCCATATAGCAGAATGACGGCGGCAAAGTGGTTTCAACATCCTTACTGGGCGTCAATATCCTCAGGATATTAAGCCGATGCGCGCCCCCGGGGGGAGCGCATCACGGCGACCGTTGTTGCGGTGTGTCAGACCGACGGAGACTCTTTACCACGTGATCAGCTGTGTCCAATCACGGCTGACCCCATTGTAAATAGGAAGAGCCATTAATTGGCTTTTCCTCACTCGCGTCTGTCAGACGCGAGTAGAGGAGAGCCGATCGGCTGCTCCTCTGATAGGGGGTGTCTGTGCTGATCGATTATCAGCGTAGCCCCCCCCCCCCCGAGGATGCCCACACTGGACCACCAGGGACATCACCAGACCACCAGGGATGCCCAGCACCAGGTATGCCACTCTAGACCACCAGGGATGCCAGTCAGTGCCCACAATGGATGCCAATCAGTGCCCACAATGGATGCCAATCAGTGCCCACAATGGGCATCACTGATTGGCATGCATTATTGTTTGGCACTGATTGGCATCCATCAGTACAATACTTTACACTACAATGCCACCTATCAGTGCCCATCCGTGCCACCTATCAGTGCCCATCCATGCCGCCTATCAGTGCCCATCCATGCCGCCTATCCATGCTCATCTTTGCCACCTATCCATACCCATCCGTGCCGCCTATCCGTGCCAATCCGTGCCACCTATCAGTGCCAATTTGTGCCACCTATCAGTGCCCATCTGTGTTGCCTATCAGTGCCACCTATCAGTGCCCATCAGTGCTGCCTATCAGTGCCACATATCAGTGCCCATCAATGCCACCTCATCAGTGCCACTTCATTGGTGCCACCTCATCGTTGCCCATCAGTGCCCGTCAGTGCAGCCCCATCAGTGCCCATCAGTGAAGGAGAAAACGTACTTATTTACAAAGTTTTGAAACTGAAACAAAAAAAAAAAATATTTTTTTTCCAAATTTTCGGTCTTTTTTTATTTGTTTAGCAGAAAATAAAAATCCCAGAGGTGATCAAATACCACCAAAAGAAACGCTCTATTTGTAGGAAAAAATTATAAAAATTTAGTTTGATAAAAATAAAAATAAAAATTTAGTTTGGGTACAGTGCAGTATGACAGCGCTGAAAGCTGAAAATTGGTCTGGGCAGGAAGGTGTATAAGTGCCCTGTATTGAAGTGGCTAAAGTATGTCATATGTCAGCATGCATTGCATTTAGGGTGCCCACGTGTCCCGGATTGCAGGTCTGTCCCAGGTCCCAGGTACCTTCATTCTGGGACAATACAATGTCCCGGAATTAAATTGACAGAGCGAGCAAACCCCGCTATAGCGCTAACGCTCGCTCTGCCTCCAGCTCCACCTGCCTCCAGCAAAGGGGAGCTGAGACCGCCCACCTCCGCCCGAGCACAGCCGAGCCCACCCGAGGGGAGCTGAGACTGCCCCCACCCGAGCACAGCCGAGCCTGTCCGAGCTGAGGGAAGCTGAGACCGCCCCCCCACCCGAGCACAGCCGAGCCTGCCCGAGCCAAGGAGAGCTGAGACTACACCCCCGCCCGAGCACAGCCGAGTCCGCCCAAGCCGAGGGGAGCTGAGACCACCCCCCGCCTGAAAGTAAGGGGTCTGTACTTAGTGGGGAGGTCTGTACTAAGAGGGTTACCATAACAGCCAGGCAACTAGCATTTTCAGAAGGAGACAAGCATGCCAATGTTTATTTTTCTTTCAGGACAAATTTCAATAATATACCTTATGGCTGGCAATGTACATTATGATGTGATTGCACAATCTTCTTCAGATTCACCAAATTGATATATCGCTTAGCGCTTGTCTAATTAAATATAAGTTGAATGGATTGTTTAGTCTTTGGCACTACATATATTCTGGTAAAAGTCTATGAGATTGTACAAAGGTTGCACAATTTGTAATGTGTGCTGCCAGCTTAAAGTGGAACTTTAGTGCTATTATATATATAGCACCTTAGGTAGGTAGGTGCTAGAGTAGTGGGTTTGTTTTGTACCATCAGCGCAGGTAAATTTAGGTAGGCCAATGCTGTGAACTAGGCCTGTCTGTTTTGATCTAGGGGCAGGGGAGTGGTTTAGTGTAGCAGCAGGTGACTGACATTTGCTTCAGCTCTTGGGCACCTCCTCTGGTATTCAGAAGGTTCTGGAAAAGAAGTAGGGCAGAGAGCTGGAGTGACATGGGGTGTATGTGGGAGCCCTGACCAATCCCCAACTAGGATTGGCAGGGGGCAGGCCTCCTATATATAGCCATTGTCAACCTGCTGGGGGAGGAGTTGTCAGGTGGAAGAACTGAATGATGGAGTGTTCGACTGTCGTGGAACCCCCTTTCTGGGGGGGGGGGGGGTTGAACTCAGGGCTGGAGCTCGGGAGCCTCTATCTACACAGTCATTGAGAGGTGTCCAGGAGCAGGAAGAGGACAGTTGGGAGCACTGCCAGGAAAGTCATTCAGGAGGGATCCATGCCGGGGTCAGTGAGTGAGAAGCACAGTGTGAAGCTCTGGGAGAGACATGCCAGGATTTGGATCTGGAGCCAGAGGGAGAGACTGTGGTGTTGTTTTGAAGTCAAGTCGTTGCAGCCACGAGGGCTGGCAGGATTTGCATCGGACGTGCTGGGATCAGTAGTCCACCAAGTGTCAGTTAGCACTAAAATGGTTGCTAACTCAAAGGGGACTGCAGACCCCTGCCTGTAATGGGCTATTAGGAAAACGTTAGGACTTATTCAGAGTGAGGCCTAGTCATGTGCTAATGGAGACAGGAACCTAGATTTGGACAGTGAAGTGAAGCAAGTGATCTCAAGTAGTGTGCTGGAGGATATGTGCAGAGGAAGAGACTGTCAAATCTAGACTCAACCAACATTGATTTAATTGAGAAGTATTCATTATCTTGTTGTTGTCGCTTTTCCCCATCCAAGCTTAATCCCCTAATAAAAACAACAAAAACTAGCAAGAGACTGTTCATTCATTGTCTGGGAAAGTGTGCCAAAATGGATGTCTGACCAACAGGGGGAAATGTGTGGATGTTGAAACACGAAGCGACCCCACGGGGGCAACGCTACATATACAAAATAGCTGGAAGCAGATTAAGGTTCATTCACATGTGTTAACGTGTATTAACCACTTGCCGCCCACCATATAGCAGAATGACGGCGGGAAAGTGGTTTCAACATCCTTACTGGGCGTCAATATCCTCAGGATATTAAGCCGATGCGCGCCCCCGGGGGGGAGCGCATCACGGCGACCGTTGTTGCGGTGTGTCAGACCGACGGAGACTCTTTACCACGTGATCAGCTGTGTCCAATCACGGCTGACCCCATTGTAAATAGGAAGAGCCATTAATTGGCTTTTCCTCACTCGCGTCTGTCAGACGCGAGTAGAGGAGAGCCGATCGGCTGCTCCTCTGACAGGGGGGGTCTGTGCTGATCGATTATCAGCGTAGCCCCCCCGAGGATGCCCACACTGGACCACCAGGGACATCACCAGACCACCAGGGATGCCCAGCACCAGGTATGCCACTCTAGACCACCAGGGATGCCAGTCAGTGCCCACAATGGATGCCAATCAGTGCCCACAATGGATGCCAATCAGTGCCCACAATGGGCATCACTGATTGGCATGCATTATTGTTTGGCACTGATTGGCATCCATCAGTACAATACTTTACACTACAATGCCACCTATCAGTGCCCATCCGTGCCACCTATCAGTGCCCATCCATGCCGCCTATCAGTGCCCATCCATGCCGCCTATCCATGCTCATCCGTGCCACCTATCCATACCCATCCGTGCCGCCTATCCATGCCCATCCGTGCCGCCTATCCATGCCAATCCGTGCCACCTATCAGTGCCAATTTGTGCCACCTATCAGTGCCCATCTGTGTTGCCTATCAGTGCCACCTATCAGTGCCCATCAGTGCCGCCTATCAGTGCCACATATCAGTGCCCATCAATGCCACCTCATCAGTGCCACTTCATTGGTGCCACCTCATCGTTGCCCATCAGTGCCCGTCAGTGCAGCCCCATCAGTGCCCATCAGTGAAGGAGAAAACGTACTTATTTACAAAGTTTTGAAACTCAAACAAAAAAAAAAAATTTTTTTTCCAAATTTTCGGTCTTTTTTTATTTGTTTAGCAGAAAATAAAAATCCCAGAGGTGATCAAATACCACCAAAAGAAACGCTCTATGTGTAGGAAAAAATGATAAAAATTTAGTTTGATAAAAATAAAAATTTAGTTTGGGTACAGTGCAGTATGACAGCGCTGAAAGCTGAAAATTGGTCTGGGCAGGAAGGTGTATAAGTGCCCTGTATTGAAGTGGCTAAAGTATGTCATATGTCAGCATGCATTGCATTTAGGGTGCCCACGTGTCCCGGATTGCAGGTCTGTCCCAGGTCCCAGGTACCTTCATTCTGGGACAATACAATGTCCCGGAATTAAATTGACAGAGCGAGCAAACCCCGCTATAGCGCTAACGCTCGCTCTGCCTCCAGCTCCACCTGCCTCCAGCCAAGGGGAGCTGAGACCGCCCACCTCCGCCCGAGCACAGCCGAGCCCACCCGAGGGGAGCTGAGACTGCCCCCACCCGAGCACAGCCGAGCCTGTCCGAGCTGAGGGAAGCTGAGACCGACCCCCCACCCGAGCACAGTCGAGCCTGCCCGAGCCAAGGGGAGCTGAGACTACACCCCCGCCCGAGCACAGCCGAGTCCGCCCAAGCCGAGGGGAGCTGAGACCACCCCCCGCCTGAAAGTAAGGGGTCTGTACTTAGTGGGGAGGTCTGTACTGAGGGGGTCTGTACTTAGCGGGGTGGTCTGTACTGAGGGGGTCTGTACTGAGGGGGGTCTGTACTGAAGGGGGTCTGTACTGAAGGGGGTCTGTACTTAGCGGGGGTCTGTACTGAGGGGGGTCTGTACTTAGCAGGGGGGTCTGTACTGAGGGGGATCTGTAATGAGGGGGGTCTGTGCTTAGTGGGGGGTCTGTACTGAGGGGGGTCTGTACTTAGCAGGGGGGTCTGTACTGAGGAGTGTCTGTACTTAGCGGGGGGGTCTGTACTGAGGGGGGGGTCTGTGCTTAGCGGGGAGTCTGTAGTTAGGGGGGTCTTTACTGAGGGTGGTCTGTACTTAGCGAGGGGTCTGTACTGAGAGGGGTTTTTACTGAGGGGGGTCTGTACTTATTGGGGGGTCTATAAATATTGGGGGGGTCTGTACTGAGGGAGGGGGATCTACACTGAGGGAGGGGGGTCTGTACTTAGTGGGGGGTCTGTACATATTGGAGGGGGTCTGTACTGAGGGAGGGGGATCTATACTGAGGGAGGTGATCTATACTGAGGGAGGGGGGTCTATACTTAATGAAGGGGGGTCTGTACTGAGGGGGGACTTTACTTGGCAGGGGGTGACACCAACCCTAGCGAAGCCACCGACACCCACCTCCTCTTTCTTGTCTGGGCCCACTCCAGCATGCTCTAAAACAGGTCCCCAGGCCGCACTGCCATGGTGGCAAGTGGCATGCCGCATCTGGTGGCAAGTGACAAGCTCAGGGTTCCCAATGATTCTGCATTAAGACATGTACGGAGCAGCAGTGCAATGGAGGCGAAGTAAAAAACATGACAGGGTGCAAGTAACGGAGTGAGGAACTGGTTAATTAGAGGAGGGGGCAGAAAAATTGTTCTGCACTTACCAGATTGGTTGGTGGGGAGCAGGGGGGGAGGAGTAGATGCCTCGTGGTAGTTAGCAGGTGAGGTAGGCACATGCAGTCTGGGCAGCAAGGTGGAAGGACGTTCCCGCCCGCCCGCCCTGAGAGAAGTGAGCAGAGGATGGATGTCGAAAGAATGAGGTACGGTTGGGTCCTTGGCGACATTGAGGTTATAGAGTAGTTAAAAGAAGGGAACGGTTTAAAATATGGGACCCATCACAGTTATGGAGTCCTTGCCATTGTGCTGGTGTTAGTCCGGCCTAATGGGTATCAAGTTATGGGGGTCTGCGGTCAGTAGCGAGTCCCCGAGGCAAGTTTGCGGCTGGGGCAGATGCTATATAAAAAGGGGCTGCAGGCTCATTAAGTTAATGGGGTCGTCAGGGACCAGCAACCATTAGCTTGGATGAGAACTGGAGATTTAAAATAGTTTAAAATGGTTAAAGTATGTAAAATACAGTTATAGTTGTTTTGTTTTAATAAAAGGCCGTCCAAGGCCATTTTCATCCAAGCAGGTGTCATGGTCTTTATTGTTAGTAATTTAAGATGTGTACATGTTTTGTGTATGGGTAGTAAGTTATCTGGCTGCCCTAGTCATGGTGAGTTGAACTATTTCATTATATATTACAATGTAGTAATAGAAATAATATGATTTAATCATCCTGACACCATATCAAGCATGGTGTTGGGATGATATAAGTGCAGTATGACAGCGCTGAAAGCTGAAAATTGGTCTGGGCAGGAAGGTGTATAATTGCCCTGTATTGAAGTGGTTAAAGTATGTCATATGTCAGCATGCATTGCATTTAGGGTGCCCAGGTGTCCCGGATTGCAGGTCTGTCCCGGGTCCCAGGTACCTTCATTCTGGGACAATACAGTGTCCCGGAATTAAATTGACAGAGTGAGCAAACCCCGCTATAGCGCTAATGCTCGCTCTGCCTCCAGCTCCACCTGCCTCCAGCCAAGGGGAGCTGAAACCGCCCACCTCCGCCCGAGCACAGCCGAGCCCGCCCGAGGGGAGCTGAGACCACCCCCCCACCCGAGCACAGCCGAGCCTGCCCGAGCTGAGACCGCCCCCCCTCACCTGAGCACAGCCGAGCCTGCCCGAGCCGAGGGGAGCTGAGACCACCCCCCGCCCGAGCACAGCCGAGCCTGTCCGAGCCGGGGGGAGCTGAGAACGCCCCCCCGCCTAGAGTAAGGGGGTCTGTACTTAGCAGGGGGGTCTGTACTAAGGGGGTATGTACTTAGTGGGGTGGTCTGTACTGAGGGGGGTCTGTACTGAGGGGGGTCTGTACTTAGCGGGGGTCTGTACTGAGGGGGGTCTGTACTTAGAGGGGGGTCTGTACTGAGGGGGGTCTGTAATTAGCAGGGGGTCTGTAATGAGGGGGGTCTGTGCTTAGTGGGGGGTCTGTACTGAGGAGGGTCTGTACTTAGCGGGGGGGCCTGTGCTGAGGGGGGGTCTGTGCTTAGCGGGGGGTCTGTAGTGAGGGGGGTCTTTACTGAGGGTGGTCTGTACTTAGCGGGGGGTCTGTACTGAGGGGGGTCTGTACTTAGCGGGGGGTCTGTACTGAGGGGGTCTATACTAAGGGGGGGTCTGTACTTAGCGGGGGGGTCTATAAATATTGGGGGGTCTGTACTGAGGGAGGGGGATCTATACTGAGGGAGGGGGTCTGTACTTAGTGGGGGGTCTGTACTTATTGGGGGGGTCTGTACTGAGAGAGGGGGATCTATACTGAGGGAGAGGGATCTATACTGAGGGAGGGGGATCTATACTTAATGAAGGGGGGTCTGTACTGAGGGGGGACTTTACTTGGCAGGAGGTGACACCAACCCTAGAGAAGCCACTGACACCCACCTCCTCTTTCTTGTCTGAGCACACTCCAGCATGCTCTAAAACAGGTCCCCGGGCCGCACTGCCATGGTGGCAAGTGGCATGCCGCATCTGGTGGCAAGTGACAAGCTCAGGGTTCCCAATGATTCTGCATTATGGTGAGTTGAACTATTTCATTATATATTACAATGTAGTAATAGAAATAATATGATTTGATCATCCTGACACCATATCAAGCATGGTGTTGGGATGATATAAGTGCTAAAACCAGCCATTCACCTGACAAATCACTCGCCCCAGAAATCACTCGCCCCAGGAGTCCGGCGAGAAAACCCCCCAAGACGGAAGAAGACCCCCGGAGCAGTGCAATAAAATATTTTTAAAAAATGTGTGTGTTTTTTTTATTTACACTTTTACACCTTAGGTGAATGGGTAGGGGTACATCGTACCCCATACTCATTCACATAGGGTGGGGGGCCGGGATCTGGGGGCCCCCTTATTAAAGGGGGCTCCCGGATTCCGATAAGCCCCCCGCCCGCAGACCCCGACAACTAATGGCCAGGGTTGTCGGGAAGAGGCCCTTGTCCTCATCAACATGGGGACAAGGTGCTTTGGGGTGGGGGGCCGCAGGGCGCCCCCCTTCCCCAAAGCACCCACCCCCATGTTGAGGGCATGCGGCCTGGTACGGTTCAGGAGGGGGGGGCGCTCGCTCGTCCCCACCCCCTTTCCTGACCTCCCAGGCTGCGTGCTCGGATAAGGGTCTGGTATGGATTTTGGGGGGACCCCCACGCCGTTTTTTTCGGCGTAGGGGGTTGCCCTTAAAATCCATACCAGACCTAAGGGAATGGTATGCTCCTGGAGGGGGAACCCATGCCTGTTTTTTATTTAAAATTTGGCGTGGAGTTCCTCCTCAATGAGACACTGTCGCGTCCATATAGATGGAGATCCGACTTGGAGGCGACTTCCATTGAAATCAATGGGTACAAGTCGCCTAGAAGTCAGTAGTACAGGAACCTTTTCTGAAGTCGGAGCGACTTCAGTAGCGTTCATTTAGACGGCTCTCATTCACTTGCATGTCTTTTCTGATGTCAAGAGACTTGGGGCGACTTGCGGTCTGACAAGTCGCCCCCCAAGTCGCGGTAGTGTGAACGGGCTCTTAGTGTGTTGGGGTGATATTTGAAATGAATCGCACACATCACGAAATGTGGACAGCGACAAGTCAATCAATTTGGACAGTTGGATCTGAAGTTGAAGCTATTTTGGGTGTAATTTGTCCATGATAAACACAATATTAAAATGATAATTTTCATCTCCTCAGACAATGATAGCAATATCACCTCTGAAATTTGAGAAACTTAGTTAAAATCTGAGATTCATGGTAAGTGACCCATAAGCACATGGGCAGTGGGGCAGAGCCCAGGACACAGAATCAGACATCTTCCATCACATGATGGGCCTGAAGGCTTTTCATACACAGGAGGAGGGAACATTAGAATCCTGACTGCTATTACTCTCAGCTGTGGCTAGTAGAGGCCAGTTTAAATACTGCTGTGCTGGAAGGAGAGGAAACAATTCACTTTTTTGCAATGCAGGCTGCAGTGGTGAGGGGCTGGTTGGTGCTCAGTGTCTGGCTGATCTCTGCTGCCCAGGCAGGAACACGTGAGTTTGTGTTTAAAGTGCTTGTTTTGTTATTAATGGGCTATGCTTATTGTTAAAGGGTCTTTCTTTTGAATTGTATGTTCTTGCATTAAATAAAATGTTTACAATTACTTGATGAAAATAGATATGTATAGTATATCATGTGGATCTTCAAGCCCTAAATATAATGTGACTACAGAAGTCATTCTCAGAGTGCCTTCCACTGTCTCCTCACCCTACTGTCTGAAGGTGTCTGCTTAGTTCTGACTTCAGTTCCACTTGCATACAGCCAATCTGTTTTGTACTAAGGGGGGCGCTTTTCCCACTATCTACCAATGTGAGGTAGACTAAACTCTAACCGACTTTCTCTGACTATAGATATTGCTCTGGAGGAGGTTACAACACCTCTATAGTGTAATGGTGGCCATATACTATATTGGTTCTGCACTAAAAATAGTCTATTCCTGGATATGCAGCATCTTCTTCTTTCGGGAGAGTGTATGGTGGAAACAGAGGCGATCGATAACTCTCAATAGACTTGAAATTCTCTTCCTGTGGTTTGACTGAATGGGTTGATAACGGCAAATAACTATTACTTTTCTCATCAATCTCCCCCAAAAGAATTTGATCACTTAATGCATGTATGGTCACCATGAGAGTCTACCTGTGGGGTTCCTTTCCCTGAAAACCTCCTGTCCTTCCTTTCCTTTGAGCAGTTACTCTTACTAGTCTGCAGTATTTCTCTATATGGGGGGATATTGGTAATGCATATAGGCTTCCCTGTAGGTAGACCTCAATGTGGTCTTTACTACTGCTTTTATATCTCTTTCTAAATTGTAGATGGCTGTGCCTATATACTTTGTGCTAAATAGGGTCCCTATTTCAGAAAGCTGGTAATCTGTTTAGGTAGGTCCTTGCTTTATGTGGCTTTCATAAATCTAAAGGAGACTGCCAATCAGGTTGTAAGGGTGTGCGGCCAACTTAACAGCACTTGCATCTGTTCTAATTCTGGTACACTTTTTCAAGTTAAAGCTGAGTTCCACCCAAAAGTGGCATTTCCACTTTAAGGACTCCTAACCCCCATGACATGCCACATTTGAGAGTGCGCACCTGGCTGTGAAGTCACAGCCTGTCCCCCCACACTAGTGATGCCGGCGTGGGGGAGCGAACCGAGTCTTCGGGCAGCTGCATTGCTGGACTGTGGGATAGGTGAGTTTTTATTAAAAGTCAGCAGCCACACTTTTTGTAGCTGCTGACTTTTAATAAACAGCTGAACGCTGCTTTAAGTAGGTTTAACATTGAGTTGGGATGCTCAAGTGCTACAATTAATAGTTTATAAAAGACTGATTCTGCTTTAGTGAATTGCATCTGTAGTGCCGGTACTCCTGATGAGTACACGCTGTGTCTTTAAATGTAGTTTTTGCCCAAAACTGTAGTTGAGTTTTGGGGTTAATTGCTCTAAATTTTTGCTTAGCCATCAGTTTGGCTGGGCTGTATTGAGGTTCTGCCTGGTCATAGGTGGGGTTTGCACCTGTGAGAGGTCTTAGACCGCAGTTTGGTTGGATGCATTGGGTACCAATCTCGCGTTGGCGTTTGTCTCGCTGTGTATTCCGGGAGAGGGTACTTGAGGTGCTAAAGTCACGGGGTTCCGGTCCAGAAGTTGTTGCTGACTTCATGGTCCTCCTGACTAGCACCCAGAGGCCCTCATGGCCTGGGGTGCGGATCGGCACATTAACTGGAAGGAGGATTCTAAAGATTTCCGGTGCTGTCTCGGGTTTGGAGAGGCCCAGCAACTCTACATGCAACCAGGGGAGGACTCTTCGGTAAGAGGGCCACGCATGAGGCTGGCTGCTCGGTAAGAGCCTGGAGGCTGAGCTGCCATGGACATTGATTGAATCCACAATTTCTTACGGTATCGCCGGACCGGCTGAGAGATTCTGGTACAGTAAGAAAAGTTCCTACACTTCTTTTTTTTTTTTTTTTTTTTCAACCAAGTCTGTGTGAGACTTTGCAAGCCAGAATTACTTGTTGGCTGCTAGATCCAAGGATTTATCCAATTGTTAAATAATCCAGTTTCGAGTGGCTATTGCCTGGATTATGTACGGAGACTTTTATTGAAGTCAGCAGTTCAAAGCACCTAAAACTTTATCCTTATAACCTCTATTCCCAACTTGGAGACTGAGTTCAACTGTTTTAAGCAAAATAAAAATCCTAAAAGAATTCAGGTGTCGGTCTCTACAGTTACTGGGTCCTCAACCTTGGGAACCCCTAGACAAGGTTAACGAGTTACGAGCTGGTGGAGGTAATCGGTAAGCCCAGAATTCAGCCGCTCTTTCGGGGGGTCAGTGCTACACCTTTTTTATAGGCTTCTCATTTTGTGTATGCATGGAATATTCACTCTTTAGTGTTTCACAAGTAAGACCTGCATATTAATGTTGTAGGCATTCAAACTGATTTGCCTGTGCTATGATAAACTTGGCAGGACTTATTCCCTCTTTTCTCCACTGCACAACTATGGTGAATACTGAAAATGGGGCAGTAGATTTCTATATATTTTATCAGTGTAGTGAAAGATCACTGGGGAGATGGTACACTCTGGCAACCATGCACAGCTGCACCAGATTCAATCAGCTTGTTCAATTAACCATTTCAGCCCTGGAAGATTTTCCCCCCTTAATGACCAGGCCATTTTTGTGCATTGCAGTACTGCGTCACTTTAACTGACAATTGCGTGGTTGTGCAACGATATACCCAAACAAAATTTATTTTTATTTTTTTCCACAAATAGTTTTCTCTTTTAATGCTTTTTGATCACCTCCTGCGGTTTTCATATTTTGCGCTATCAGAGCAGCAATTTTGAGGGAAAAACTGTCTGTCCTTTAGTAAATAAGCCCCATAGTGGCTAGTAGCAGTGCTTTGACAGTGTAGGGAAATGTGATGTGGGTCAGACAGGATCCTACTGGTAGAACTCCAGGAACTGTTTTTAATTTGGCTTTTTTAAGGCCTAAATTTTGGTTTCTGTGACCACTTCTGTTTTTTTTTTTTTTTTCTATTTTAGTTTAACCACTTTCCGACCGGCGCACGACGATGTACGTCCATTTTTTGAAGAGGGATATCTCGGTAACGGCAGCAGCTGCTGCCACAACCGAGGTATCCATCTCTTCAGGCGCCGGTCGGCTGTCCGATAATGGTGGTCATTGCGGCGGATTCGCCGCAAGATCACCGTTATCGGCAGCGGGAGAGGTGCCCCCCCCTTCCCGCCGCTTACCGGAACCGTCGGCAGCGGCGGAGGCGATCGGGTCCTTTCTCCTCCTGTGTCTAGAGATGAGTGACGCTAAGACGGCCGCCACTCATCTCTATACCATAGGAGGGCGGAAGCAACGTCAAACTTCACTTCCGCCCATACCTCTTAAAGAGGAATTTTCAAATGTCATTTTTTTTAAATGACTTTTTTTTTTTTTTTTTTTTTTTTTTCATTGAAGTCCAAATATGAGATCTGAGGACTTTTTGACCCCAGATCTCATATTTAAGAGGACCTGTCATGCTTTTTTCTATTACAAGGAATGTTTACATTCCTTGTAATAGGAATAAAAGTGAGCCAATTAATTTTTTTTTTTTTTTAAAAACAGTGTAAAAATAAATAAAATCAAGAAAAATAAATAAGAAAAACAAAACATTTTTTTTTTTTTTAAAGCGCCCCGTCCCGACGAGCTCGTGCGCAGAAGCGAACGCATACGTGAGTAGTGCCCGCATATGAAAACGGTGGTCAAACCACACATGTGAGGTATCGCCGCGATCGGTAGAGCGAGAGCAATAATTATAGCCATAGACCTCCTCTGTAACGCAAAATATGCAACCTGTAGAATTTTTTAAACGTCGCCTATGGAGATTTTTGAGGGTAAAAGTTTGATGCCATTCCACGAGCGGGCGCAATTTTGAAGCGTGACATGTTAGGTATCAATTTACTCGGCGTAACATTATCTTTCACAATATATAAAAAAATTGGACTAACTTTACTGTTGTCTTATTTTTTTATTCAAAAAAGTGATTTTTTTCCAAAAAAAGTGCGCTTGCAAGACCGCTGCGCAAATACGGTGTGAAAAAAAGTATTGCAACGACCGCCATTTTATTCTCTAGGGTGTTTGAAAAAAAACAATATATAATGTTTGGGGGTTCTAAGTTTTTTTTTTTTTTTTTTTTTTTTTTTTTTTTTTTTTTTTTCTAGC
The DNA here is from genome assembly GCA_028564925.1 of Lithobates sylvaticus. NCBI lineage: Eukaryota > Metazoa > Chordata > Amphibia > Anura > Ranidae > Lithobates > Lithobates sylvaticus. The sequence goes on from CM053030.1 coordinate 431,082,582, forward strand.
AAAAAAAAATGTTTTAAACATGTAAACACCTAAAATCCAAAACGAGGCTGGTCTTAAAGTGGTTAAGCAAGGGTCAGTCTAAAAAAATTTCAGGAAGCAAGCCAATATAAAATTTGACAGCATAAATACTAGTGCTTTTCGCCAAGTGTCTGACTCCTATTTGAATCTTGTGACTTTAATAGACTGCATTGTCCAGCTAACTTCAAAATGTGGTTGTTAGTGGGCTGGGTAAACTGTTCCTCTAGAATAACAAATTCTGGTGACTCCAAACTTTCCTAAACTGGTCAGCCGCCATGTGTTCTTATGGTTCATCCATAACTCCGGTGGCAAATGCTTTATCTGGTAAGAGTTGACCATTTCTTTCAGGTTCACACATAATTTGGTAATGCATGTCGGCATCAATCCAACCTCCTTTTTTTTTTTTTTTTTTTTTTTTTTTTTTTTTTTCCATGGTTTGGTATATCGCTAACTAAAATTGCATATCATCTCTACAGGTTTCCAAGATGTGTCAGAGTTTGGCAGGGGGACAGGCCATGAAAATCACCTTGTACGTGGTTGGTCCCCGGCCAGCAGCTCTTGGGATGACAAGCTTTATCCTGCCTGGAAATCTGGTGATCCTAGATGGGAAAACTGTTGGCGAGGTAATGTCTAAGCTGTCACCACAATATTTTCTTTACACAATTTTGCAAGCTTTTACAAAAAATACATTTAATTTTTATAGTGAACCTTCCTGCCTCTCCACCCAAAATGGGCATAATGTGGACCTGGCATGACATTTGTATCTAAATGCACAAGTCTTCCATTGTGAGCACTTGTTCAATGACTGCTGCCGAAAAGGCATTCCCTTGTCTGAGAAAGGCCAAACCAGCCAGTCATGCCCTACTTGTAACTTTGCTTTATACAATATTTGTCAGAAACCTACTCAGCCTGATGTAGTTTTGCCTTACAATTACTAGGACTAAACTCTGGCCTCTGACTAAAGGGGTTGTACAGTGTAAATGGAAGCAAACCATTAGGAATTAAAGGAATATCCAAGTCCTTCATAGTTAAGTAAAGGAAAACTCACTACAGCTAATTCAATGTCTATACTTTAATCTTCTGTAAACCAGTGATGTCTGCTGCTTTTGTCCTTTGGAGGAATCTTTTCAAACAATTAAAACCTGTTTAGCAGACACCCAGCAGTTTTGGGATTCGGTGTAGCTCTTGCTAGGTAATGTGTACAATCTTTCTGCAAGGCAAAGGGTACCAAGTAAACATGCAAATGTAGCAAGGTCCCAGGCCTCCTTAAGTGTGAGAACCTCCACAGCTACTGACATCCTTCCATATAGAGTGGGTTGTAAGGCATAGTGGGTGTAAAGTAGATTCATGGGCACCAGACACTACTTGAATGCAAAGCTTTTTATTTCTCTTGAACAGAACTTTTGGGAGAGAGGGTTAGGGCCAGTACACCCTTGGGCAGTTGCATTGTTCATTTAGCAGACTCCAAGACTTCTACAGGTAGACATCAATGCAGCGAAAGGCATCCAGCAAGCCGCCACATCTGTATGTTTAGGTAACCGTTCCATCACTACTTGTACTTCAACCCACTGAGCTCCCAGTCTCTCGCTAGACTAAATTCACTGCCACTGAATCCCTTGAGCTCCTCCAATGTTCACTGTAGTAGCTTCCTCAAGTGTCACCCCTGCTTCTCTGCTGGGTCCCTAGCTTGGCACTCCAGATGCTTCACCCCACTGGCCTGCTCGGTTCTTAGCTTAACACACAAGGCTGCTCTGCAAGCGTTACCTCCGCTGGCTTGATACCCACTGAAGTTTCCCAATTCTTCACTGTCCCTGGTAGGTGAGTATTCTGCTCTGGTACTTGCTTCAGCTACTCACTGTGGTCCCTGGTAATAAGGTGGTTGGTGGCAACAGCTTCCTCTCTACCTCTGACCCTGACAGGTTCTCTGGCCGGCAGAACCATCAATTCTGGTTGGACTGCAAACCGCAATCCCAACCCTGTGCTGCTCTCCTGCTTCTGGATAGGCCCTCCGACAGCCTAGCAGCCGGAGAGACCCAAACTCTGGCCTAGCAGCCAGGGCTGTCCAGGTGGCACAGAACACCAATTACCTGACTCCACCCAAATAGATGGGTTCTGCCAGCAGTCCAAGGGATTTAAGAAAACCCCTGCCCATTGACTGAGATGCCCCATATACTCCTAATCTGTCTTTGCCCTTGTATTAATGTCACCAGGTACCCTGCCACCTAGCGGCAGAAGAGAAGTGTAGCAATTCTAGACTTGGGGTGAACTCAATTGATCCCTAACAATGAGCCAGAGTAACTACACCTGGCAGGTAAATTTAGGAGCAACCCTGCCTAAACACCAGGGTGCTACACAAAGGATGGCTCAAATTTCAAGTGAGGGGTGGGCAAAGTTGACGATTTAGTTAGGAAAATCCAGCAACCTGCACCACTTATGTACCAGAAGCATGACACTGACAAGTAGCCCAGTTATACCTTTTCTTGGCTATTGGACTCTGCCCTGTCCTAACACGTGTGGTTTTTTTTTTTGTTTTAGGTGGCAAAGTAGTGGCACGTTTGACCAGTGACAGTCCTGCACTGATAGGGTCAAATGTTACATTTTCTGTGGCTCTGCAGTTTCCCAGATGTCAAAAGGAGAATGAAGATGGGGATATAGTCTATGAACGAGGATGTGCTAATGGTATATAGGTTTCTGTTTCTATCCTTATCTGTCAAGAGGTAAGATGGCTGGCTTTCTCTAATCCTCCTTTATTTCAGCTTCCTTTAGTGATCAGTATGTGTATAACTGGACCAAATGGGTACCGTTCTGTAATGAAGGAAACTGCAGTTTCTCTAACAAGTTTCCAGATGGAAGACCATTTCCTCACCACCATGACTGGAGACGCCATAACTTCATCTACATCTTTCAAACACTGGGTTGGTATCATTCTAATCTCTATGTAGATCTCATAAAAAATGGCTAGCTGAATTACAGCTTTGACAAGTTGAGGTATAGTTAGGTTTTACACTATGGGAGCAATCCTCTTTTTTTCACATATGGAGAGATCCGGACACTGATTGATTTTGGAGTGATCACTGACCTCTCTGGGTGGAATTCAAAAAGCTTATCAGCCTGTCACGAAAGTGCGGGCGATAGATGTGGTGAGTGCGTTTCTTTAGGGGAAGTGGAAGCACGGATCACTGCGGTGTGGTGGAAGAGTAAAGGAAGATTTTTGTCACATATATTTCATCTGCACATTGTGTTAATACTGCACGGACTTTTATGCGATTTATGCTTTTCACTAATTGCCTGGTTATAGATACCAGTTGTGTGGTAATATAGCACGGACTTTTATGCGATTTATGCTTTTCACTATTTGCCTGTCTGCAGACATCAGTGTCGTATTGCTTATTGACATTGGTGCACACGTTATTTGTGATTTATTTATTTTTCATTTCTCACACACATGTGATTTATGTTCATTTCACTGAGCACTATTGGTGTTATTATTTCTATTGTTTAGTTTTTAGTCACATATTCATCTGATATATGTACAGCGCCGCTATTTAATCTCAGTCTCTACCTATAGATAAAGATTCAGGTTAAATTAACATTCACTTACATTCACCTTAAAGTGGCAGCTATAGGTTATTAGTTAGGGTATCCTAAGCGCAGTGGATAGGTTTCTGAATAAGGGCGGTTAATTTGGACTCCTATACTTTGCGATTTATAGTTAGGTTTGGGTGGGGGTGCAGGAATTCTATTCAGGAACCAGGCTCTTGCCATACTGCACAACTAAGGGCGAGCTTTCTTATTGGTCTAGCTTTATTGCTCTTCATGTGTAGTTAACCAAATAAACTAGCTGGAAACCCCAATCACTTGGCAGCAACTTGTATGGGCCTTTTCTGGATTTTTGCAAGTGATTACATTTGGGTATGTTTTCATGTGAAAATTGGTTTCAAACCTCTATTCTATTCCTGAGCCCCACATGTGTTTATAGGGGAAACTAGACTGAATGCTGTAAGTGTACATTTTGATGGGTAATTTTTTAAAGAGGTTGACTTGATTCTGAAGGTGTTTTCCATATCCAGGCCAGTACTATCAGACGACTGGAAGATCTTCAGCTGTTCTCTCAATAAATACTACAAACATCACAGCTGGTGCACAGATGATTGAGGTGACTGTTTTTAGGAGAGGCTATCGAAGACATTACCCTGTTGCTAAAGCAAGTGGCCTGTACATTGTAACGGGTAAGTGTGGAGTTGCTAATAAAAGCTTGTCTGTACATATTATTGGTTCTGGTGTCTTGCAAAGTGTAGTTATAAGGCCCCACACGAGACGCCGTTGCAAACTCTGCTGAACGCATGTTTTAAAAGGCAGAAACCTGCATTTTCATACCGCGTTTGCGTCTATAAGCATTTGTAAAGATAACATATAGACCCTTCCCAAGCTCAGAAAGCATGTATTAACTATTTCTGCCACTTTGATCAGTGAGCAGCAGAGAGCAGTTGTACACTTGCATTTGCCTCCTTTCTGTGGTTTTTATTTGGAAATGGATCCCATATTCAATATGTCAGGAAATGCTCTTGATGATGCAGCAACGTCGTCGGAGCTCGTCGATATTGGACCCATCCGTTGATGGCACAGCGATGTCCGTTGGATATTTCACAAACATGGTGGGGGGGGGGGGGGGGGGGTTGGGGCTGACTAGACATTGGTATGCAGGTTTTTCTTTGTGGAAAAAGACATTGCTATGATCGGACTAGGTGGAGTCACTGATTAGAAATTGGATGAAAAGTTGGGGCAAAGTCGAGGCATTCCTCACTGTCTAAGCCACCAAAAAAAAAAATAAAGGTGTGGGTTTTTTTTTTTTTTTTTTTATGGTTTACCATCAGATTTCTGAGTTTTCTGGTCCAAAAAATAGTTTTTTTTTTTTTTATAAATGTGGGTGCCGTGTTTTTAAGTCTGAACCAATTTTTTTGCTTCTGGAAAAACGGGGGGGGGGGGGGGGGGGGGGGGGAATGAATGACTGTACACATGGACACAAGATAACATTGAATGCGTTTTAGGGGCAGTTGAAAAAAGTGTCCAACTGCCTCTGAACGCGCGTTTAACATTGTCTCGTGTGCATGGGGCCTAAATGGAACATGCTTTAAATTATCTGCATCCATATGGTGCATCAAAGCAGAGAACTTTTTTTTTTTTTTTTTTTTTTTTTTTTTTTTTTTTGTGGAACTTTGTCTTTTCTGTTGGAAACTCCTTAATTTTGGTATTCGTGACAACACTGCCTGCCACTAACTGCAAGAAAGTTGACATATCAACTCAAATGGTAATTATCCAAACCATTACCTCCTCTCAGTTGAAATGGTGTTGGCCATACATCCCTGCAGCAATAGTCTGTGTGGGGAAATACTCAAGTTGTCTTGAAATTGGTTCTGGGGGGGGGGGGTGCATGGTTGTACCCAGGACAGTGGGGGTGACCTGGGTAACGGCAAATTCTCTTTAATTTGCAGGGATTTCCTCTTCGTGTGGGTTATTATAACTCCTTGTTCTATCAAATGGGTGGGTAGATATTTTGCCTATAGTTCTACTTAAACACCAAATATTTGCACACCCAGCGTCCATAAAGATTAGGACTCTGAGGTTAAGTATTATGTTTTTGATGCATACTTGAAGGGTAACTTTCCAATAAAAGTGCAAATATGGCATACAATTTCTACACCAATTGTACTGTAATAAAACTTACATTTGCTCTTCAGCACAGATTTTTCTGTGAAATGCAATGTGGAGGCTTGTGTACATAAACTTCCCTTCCTTGTAATGGCTCACTTTTAATTTATTTATTTTTTCAGATCAAATTCCTTTCTATGTGAACATTTCACAGAAAAATGACAAGAATTCCTCTGACCACATCTATATCAAAGATTCTCCAATTTCATTTGATGTTAAAATCCATGATCCAAGCCACTACCTCAACAAATCTATTCTGTCTTTCAACTGGAGTTATGGTGATGGCAGCGGCTCCTTTGTATCCAATGACCCAGTCTCCACTCATACTTACACCTTGCTTGGAAACTTCAGTCTGAACCTAACCATCAAAGCTGCCATTCCAGGACCCTGTAAACCAGTTACGCCTACTCCCCTTCCTACAACAAGAGCACCAACTACACAGATGCCAACAACCACCACACCCCATACCACTACAAACACAACCAGTAAGTGTGTGTGTGTGTGTGTGTGTGTGTGGGGGGGGGGGGGTATTCCATAACTGCTGTTTGCTTAAATGGTGGTGTGGGTTTTTGGGGGGGTTATATGCAATAAGGATTAAAATAACTGTTTTGTCCAAAAGGTAACACCACAGAAGTACCGCCATTCAAAACTGAGACCTTTCCTCTAACTACAGAAGAACAGAATACTACTACTCATGCTATCCCCACTACCCATTCAACTATACTGACAAGTACATCTGTACCTGGGTGCTTTATCTACAGATATGGCTACTACAATGCAAAAATCACAGTTGCAGGTAGGTTGAAAGCATTCTCAACTTTTATGGCTTAAAATTAGAATTTGGCCTGAATGTCTAATTTATTTTTTCTATTTAGATGGCATCCTTGGTATGAATATTGTTGAAATGAACACTATCCAAGTTGCCTCCCAGGCTGAAATTTCTGTAATAGATTTTGTGGTGTCCTGTGAAGGCAGGTAGGTAATTGGATATATAGAGGGGTTGAGGCGGAATGAAACTACACTGCTGTTTACAAAGCCAGAGCCGATCGGCCCTATAGGCACACTATGCAAGCTGCTTAGGGCCCTGCCACTGTGGGGGGGGGGGCAAGACCCAGCATTCCCCCCCCCTGCACCTCTGGCTGGCCGTTTAGAGTGCAGTGAGGAGAGGTGGAAGGCGGCGATCGGCAGTTCTATGGTAGCCTGAGTGGGCGGCGGGATCGCCCTGGGGTTTGTAGTACACTCAGTGTATACAGTGGAGAGGAGAAGGGACACTAATGTAAGAGGGGGGGGCCCCTCTGGGGCCACTGATGTCAGGACAAGGGGCCCCTCTGGGGCCACTGATGTCAGAGGGGGGGGACGCTCTCTGGGGACCCTGTGTAAGGAGGGGCTCTCTGGGACACTAATTTAAGAGGGAAGGCTCTCTGGGGACCTGATGTAAGGGGGATCTCTGAGGACCTCATTCTGTTCTATATTGTTGTACTTATTCTTTGACTGTTTTGTTTAAAGGAGGGAGGATTGTTTTGGGAGCACTGAAGTGTCAGGTGTGACTGTGTGGCAATGGCAAATGGTTTACATAGCTCACGGGTCAAGTAGAGGGCCCCTTAGCAGAATTTTGCTTAGGGCCCCAGGGAGGTCAGGATCGGCACTGTACAAAGCTGTCCCAATTTCTTTTACTGACATATTGTCTCTAGTCCTCTTCCAGGACAGCATAACCTGAGGTGGACAAGTCATCTCTGACTGGGAAATACAATCAACACCAAGGTTAAAGGCCCCTCCCTTCCCCCTGCACCTCAGTTCTTGATGTTTCCCGGCAGCAAAACGTTTTGTTTTTGTCTATAGACCTGAAGCTAGTAACGGATTGTTCCCCCCCCCCCCCCCCTCTGGGGGCTGGATTCCAAAGCCGGGGAGGGTGGCGGATCCAGCCAGGGTTCTGTCCCTTCCCAGGGGGGCCCCCCAATGGCCAGGGCAGATGTTACTCCCCGGCAAGGAGCCTCCCGGGTACAGAGGGGTATCCCGGAGCTCCTGTGAGCACATACCTCATGCCAATTTTTTTTTTTTTTTTCTTCCAGTCAGGTACAGGTGTGTTGAAGGTACCAGAGTCTGAGACTGGAGCTCGAGCTGCTGAAGGAGTAAGAGCCCAGGGTGTCCAGTTGTGCTGGGCAGGGTTCTTTTGGAAGGTTTCCATCTTTCTGAACGCTGTAATACTCCTGGCTAAGGAGTAAGCTTTCCGGGCGTCGGCACTTCTGGTTTCCGGTCTACGCCAAAATGGCAGATCCAGAAACGCTAGAGGCCAAATCCCATCCTTCGGGCAGTGGGCCTTCAACAAAAAGGGGCCGAGCACAGGCGTCTGAGGAGCAGTTTCTCAAGACTCTGGAGAGGCAGGCAGAGGCCTCACGACTGTCACTTTTCTTCCTCCCGGTCGGACCCAGCAAGGAACAGGATGGAAAGGGGACAGTCACACCCTTAACACAGGAAGAGGCTACAGGCAGTGAGTCCTCTTCTGTTTGTGAGTGGGGAGGTAAGAGGGAGTCTTACTTACACCATGAGGGGGGGGGGGGCACTGGAGAGTGAGAAAGTATTTTAAGGGTGTTATGTCTCTCTTCTGTCTCCTTGGAACCTAGCGGCTCTGCTCAAGGGGTTCACAAGGCTAGGGGTAAAAATCCCCCCTCCCCCAGAACAAAAAGGTGTAGGAACTGTAGTGACAAGCTCCCATCAGACCATGCTAAACCTTTTTGTTTTAGGTGCATTCATAAGCTGTCGTAAGGAAACCTCACAGGTTATGAAGGATTTCCTGGTAGTACAGTCTGAGATGCTTTCTACACTATCTCTTAAGACAGACATTGCACCTAAGGAAGTTCAGAGGACGGATGACAAAACAGTCCTGTCCTCTAGAGAAGATATTTCCTCTCAGGAGGGTTTTTCAGACAGGGGCCAGAAAACCTTGCAGAAAAACCCATCCTCTGTTACCTCAGGTATTGAGGAGTCGGAGGAGGACTCTAGAAGAGGGGGGGAAAACTCAGATGCTGATAGCCAGGATAGTGAAGGTCCTAGAGCTAGTAGCCACCTCTTTCCCTTGGAGGATATGGGGCAGTTACTCAGGGCAATTTATGTCTCTGAAGATATCCCGGAACCTCCGGTTCAGGCTTCTGCCAGGGATAAGATGTACAGGGGATTGGGAAAACCTCAATCCAGGGTATTCCCAGTCCATCAGGCCCTAAAGGAGGTGATGCTGAGAGTGGAAAGACCCAGAAAGAAAGGTTCTGAGGCTTAAGACGTGGAATAGGAGGTTTCCTTTTGGGGAGGAAGAGGAACAGAAGTAGAATCAGTTAGTAACATGGCCAGGTCTGCGGCCCTCCTTAACTCTGCAAGAAGGGCTGTCTGGGTCAAGTCATGGGAAGGAGACCATATGTCTAGATCACGACTATGCGGGTTACCTTTTTGAGGGCTCCCATCTATTTGGACCAGGTCCTGTCAAGATCAGGGGGAAAAAGTTTCCGGTTAAATCTAAGAGCGGCGCAGGAATTTTTTTTTTTTTTTTTTTTTTTTTTTTTTTTCTCATTCCAAACAGGTTTTTGAGACAAAAGACCTTCTGGATGGAGAGTATCTATACAGTGTGCAGGCATCTATTAAAAATGCGTTTCTAGCCACAATAGATCTGAGGGATGCTTATCTCCACATTCCGATTGCCAAGGAACACCAAAGGTTCTGTCGGACGACAGTCTCTTACCTAAACCACCGGGGGGGCACCAGATCCAGGAAGCTTCTGAATCTAAACCTGAACATTTTAAATTGGGCCGAAGAAAATCTTCAATCCATATCGGCGGTTCACATAAGAGGAACCGCCAATGTGGTGGCAGAAGGACCAAAGTCGGAAACCCATCCTCCAGGGGGAATGGGAACTGAATCGGGAGGTCTTTCTGCAGATAAAATCGGGAGGTCTTTCTGCAGATAAGTCAGAAGTTTGAGTGCCCAGACATAGATCTCTTTGCCCACAGAGGAAACAAAAGTGGATTGCTTCTCCCTCAACAGAGGGGGGGGGGGGGGGGTCTCAGGGAGTGGATGCTCTGTCTCAGGACTGGGACTTCCATCTTGCATACGCTTTTCCCCCACTAGTGTTGATACCACGGGTTCTACAAAAGCTGGCCCACTCAGACTGTGGACTGATTCTGATAGCCCCATGGTGGCCAAAGAGGACTTGGAGATCTTCTACAAGGAACAGTCCTCCACCCCGACCCAGGGTTCTTCTGTCTGACGGCATGGTACTTGAGGATATCCTCAGAGGTAAAGGTTGCTCTGATGGGGTAAGCAGGAAGCTGGTCACCAGGAGAATCTATTCTGAAGTTTGAAATCGTTTCTCACAGTGGTGCCAGAATAAGGAGGTGTCTATCCTTTCAGTACCGGTGGTACTGGAATTCCTACAAACAGGGGTGGATTTCCGCAAATACCCTGAGTACAGATAGCGGCACTATCTGTATTTATGGATCAGAGGCTCACACTAGAGCCCCTGATTAAGAGATTCATTCTGGCAAGGGAAAGGGTGACCCCTGTTAGGGTGAATGTTTTTCCGCCATGGAACTTAACATTGGTCTTGGAGGCACTGACGAAAGCGCCCTTCGAACCAGCGCAGGAAATTTCAGTTAAGTTTTTGACTTTGAAGTTAGCCTTCTTACTGGCCAGAAGGGTGAGCGACCTACAGGCCCTGTCAGTTACGGAGCCTTTTTTGTAAGAGTGGTTCTGAGACCGGATCCACTGTATCTTTCCCAAGGTCGCATCTAAGTTTAATAGATCGCAGGAGATCATTTTGCCTTACTTCTGTGATCCAAAAAATGAGAGGAAATTTAATTTATTAGATGTTAGGAAATGTCTGACATATCTGGATAGGGTGAAGGATTACAGGAAGTCTAATCACCTCTTAATTTTATTTAGTGTCCCCAGAAAGGGAGGGCAGGCATCTAAATCTACGGTGGCTAAATGGATTAGGCAGACCATAGCATTGGCCTATGAACACAGGTTCCCCAGTACCAGTGGATCTTAAAGCTAACTCA
>CM053030.1:431093816-431112951 GCA_028564925.1 Lithobates sylvaticus
GGCACCCGGCTGTGACAGCTTGCGGCTTCACAGCCGGGTGCCCACTGCACATGTGCGATCGGTGCTGCACTCTGTGACTGGTCCCGAAGTCTTCTAGGACCTGTCCTGTGTCCCAGAAGACTTTGTCCCTAAGGCGACCGGAATTATAAATCCAGTTCCTGCTTTCCCCTCCTCAAAGGCTCATTTTTACATTAGGGGAGGAGGCCTCCGCTTTAAGCTTACTTTTTGTATAGACTCCAATGCATTGTAGAAAAAGAGAAATTTTGCTTCCCATTAGCCCAAAAGAGAAACAGATTGGAAAGTGTATGGTTGTCATAGGTATTCTAAAAAAAAAAAAAATAACTTATGTAAGCAGTGGAATAAATAAAACAACAACACAGATACAATGTCAACAGGGAGGTTTTCTTTTCATTTTAATAGCTATAACCAATATTATTTAACTATCCAAAATAGTATTCTGCCCATTTACACTGTGTTATGATGCACTAAAATACACGTGTCATGGTTCCTTTGATATACATAGTGCTTGTTCCCATCTCTGTACTAGAGTGCATTTCGAAAAATATATTTGTTTCTGCGATTTAGTGCATTGGGAAGCCCATAGAAGTCAATTTCAATGCATTACAATGAATGTAAGCCCAAGCATTTTGATACATTAACAGATATTAACACTCCTTGATCATTGGCTGTTAATCCTATCCACTTCAAATCCAAACGTGAAAAATATTTAAATATTTTATATTAAAAATACGTATCAATGAGCATCAGTAGTGCACATTGCTGTATGATAAAGCGCCTGCTTAATTCTACAAAGAAATAAAACCACAACTCTACGACATGCATAGATCTAAATGGGCCCTTTAATGGGAGCATTGAAGTAGTAGTGCATTCTGTATTACCTGTGGACTTGCTAAAGTGTTTCTCATTAGCGTTTATTTACTCATCTGTGCCATTTGCTGATAAAAAAAAATACAGAACAGTAATTTCAGCGAGGCTGTTTCTTACAGGAAACATAATGTGATTCATTTTTCCAATAATAGCATGTGTTATACTTCTTGTTGCCTCAACTGACTTTCTTCTAATAGGCACTGTTCAATCAAAATTGTGTTTTTGTGTTTATGATTTGGTTAAGAACATAACCATTTCCTCACAAATAGATTTACTGAAAGCATTTAGGCATAAAAAAAAGTATTCAAGGTAGGATATTGTCTCTAAACTCACAAGATACAATACAAAGCCTACATACTGTAAACCCCATATTACCAAAAGTAATTTTACACGCACATGAATTTTAATGGCATCCCAGTCTTAAGCTGGCCATACACTAGTCGAAAAATCGGTCATTAGACCATTCGTTCGATTTTTCGGCCAGTTAATGGACACAAAATCGATAATCGTTTGGACATTTTTGACCCGAAAAAACGAAGGACAAGTTTGGAAATTTTCTGCCGAACGAACGATAAATTGAAAGGTTAATATGTTTCTTGTCAGACCTGTCTGCACTAGGTATATGTAAAAAAACGAACATAATTTTTTCTATTTATGTTCACTGAACGATTTATCGGCCATTATATGATGGCACCATCGTTTGCGCTCGCGGCCGAACGTTCGTTTTTTCTAAATTGGGTTCGGCCGATTTTTCGACTAGTTTATGGCCAGCATTAGTCCGTAGGGTTCAATATTGAATTGGCCCACCCTTTGCAGTTATAACAGCTTCAACTCTTTTGGAAAGGCTGTCCACAAGGTTTAGGAGCGTGTCTATGGGAATGTTTGACCATTCTTACAGAAGCGCATTTGTGAGGTCAGGCACTGATGTAGGACGAGAAGGCCTGGCTTGCAGTTTCTGCTCTAAATTATCCCAAAGGTGTTCTATCGGGTTGAGGTCTTGACTCTGTGCAGGCCAGTCAAGTTCCTCCACCCCAAACTCGGTCATCCACACTATATTGCCTAAAGTATTGGGCCACCCCTCCAAATCATTTGGTGGAAGGGGGATTATGGTGTGAGTTTGTTTTTCAGGGGTTGGGTTTGGTCCCTTGGTTCCATTAGTTTCCATTGGCCCCTTAGTTCCAACCCCTGAAAAACAACCCCACACCATAATCCCCCCTCCACCAAATGATTTGAAGGGGTGGCCCAATACTTTTGGCAATATAGTGTGGATGAGTGAGTTCCCTTCACTGAAAGTGAAGGGAACTCTCAAGGTGTCAGCATACCAAGGCATTTTGGGCAATTTCATGCTCCCAACTTTGTGGGAACAGTTTGGGGATAGTCCCTTCCTGTTCCAACATGACTGCGCACCAGTGCACAAAGCAAGTGCTTTAAAGACATGGATGAGTGAGTTTGGGGTGGAGAAACTTAAGTGGCCTGCACAGAGTCCTAACCTCAACCCGATAGAACACTATTGGGATGAATTAGAGCAGAGACTGCAAGCCAGGCTTTCTCATCCAAAATCAGTGCCTGACCTCACAAGGCTTCTGGAAGAATGGTCAAACATTTCCATAGACACACTCCTAAACCTTATGGACAGCCTTCCCAGAAGAGTAGAGGCTGTTATAGCTGCAAAGGGTGGGCCAACTCAATATTGAACCCTACGGACTAAGACTGGGATGCCATTAAAATTCATGTGCGTAGAAAGGCAAGCATCCCAATACTTCTGCCAATATAATGTACTCATACCATGTGCATACTGTACGTTTAAATTGTGATTGGTATCCTTTCCTGGTGCCTGATACCTTTCAATTCTGCCAGAAATCCAGTACGCACATCCCTCAATCAGTGTTATTAGCCCTGCGCAGTACATCAGAAATGAGACGTTTAGTAGCTCATGGAGGATGTTGCAAGGGACAGTAAAACGCAGCAAGAAATTATTTATTCAAAAATAGAATACAGGGCCATTAAGTAGTGGATGTGTATGGATTGTTTTTTGAGAATAAGGATATCAGTTAGTGTCACTTTAATTCTTTAGCACAGGGTTTCTCAACCAGGGTTTCTCCAATGGTTGCTAGGGGTTCCTTGAGCAATGACCAATTTTTGCCTCTCAGATAAGTTCCCAGTGACACCAATGATTCTTCCCCAAAACCACAGATGTAAGGAGCACTCTTCCACTGACCATTACACCAATGTATCATGAGTTGCAAATATAGCCATTTTTAACAAGGGTTCCCTGAGACCGAATGGTCATTTCAAGGGTTCCTCCATGTTGAAAAGGTTGAGAAAGTCTGCTTTAGCAGCTTCCAAAAAATAGAATATCAGTTTTCTGCAGACTAAACACTTAAGTTGCCTTTAACCCTTTACAACAGCAAAATGCATATATGCAGCTGCAGTGTGTGTTGTCCTTGAGGCCTCTACATCAATCGCTATCTTGTTTTGGGAACGCTTCATCAGTTCTCCAAGAAATATGACCAAGCTGTCAGCGACAGCTCATGGTCAACTGCTGATGATTGGGAGCCAGTAAGAGAGCTCCCAATGATATTAGTGATGTGCAGAGAATCACAGTACCATGTGATCAGGAGCCACTCCTACTGGCCCATCCTACTGGCCTCAGTCATTTTAAGCTCCACCTCCCACAGGCAAAAATCGGATTGAGCAGTGATTTCGAGAGCCATAACTAAATCCCTGTACTCCTAAATGGCAAAATGCAAAGCAAGCTGCACAAGAGTAAACTCAGCATTGTCCTCAAAAGACAACAGTATATGATATCAACGTCTTAGAAGTCAGCATTAGGGAGAAGGGTTTAACCCTTATGGCATTTTCACTTGGTAGTTTTAAAGAAATAATCCAGCCTGGTCTTCTTTCCGGGGGACCAGAGCTGTGATTAACATTAAAGAGGGAGTCCGGCGAAATATTTTTTTTTTTTTAAGTCAGCAGCTACAAATACTGCAGCTGCTGACTTTTAAAATAAGGACACTCACCTGTCACAGGGTCCAGCGATGTCGGCACCCGAGGCCGAACCGTCCCTCGGTCCTCAGATGCTGCTGCCGCCATCTTGGGTATGGAAATCAGGAACTTAAGCGCAGCACAATAGGAATGCTCCATGTTGTCTCTGGGACCCGTGTGTATCCCAGCAGACAGTGCAGCAGGACAGGAAGAGGCATAAACTCCCCGTGGGAGTCTATGCCCGGAAGTGGGTGCAAATACCTGTCTTAGACCAAATGTGACACCGGAAGGGGGGTGGGTTCCGAAAAGCGGAGGTTCAATTTTTGTGTGAACCTCCGCTTTAAAGTAGTTGATATCATGAGAATTTTTATGTATAGAGGTTTTTGTATACAAAACTATGGGGTTGATTTTCTAAACCTGGAGAGTGTAAAATGTGGTGCAGCTGTGCCTGGTAGCCAATCAGCTTCTAACTTAGCTTTGTAAGTTATTGTTAGTATCTTGAATTTAATTTGTTGGTTGAGTGGCAGCCAATGGAGGAATTGGCAGAGAGGTGTAGCAGACGAGTGGTTTGTAAGGTGGATGAGCCTGGCAGCATCACCATATCCCCTCCCCATCATGGTTTCAATATGAGCAAGTGTAGTTGGTCAGAGAGCATGGCTTGAAGCTCTTGCGAGAACTTGAATATTGTCCAGGAGGCTCACGTTATCATAAACTGGTATGATCGGTTATATTCCTTGGTCAGGAGAATTTCTTGATCCTTTATGGAATCCAACTTAAAAAGCCCACTCCGTTGTTATTTTGGTGGATTCCCAGTATCGGGAAATTTCTGCTTTTGCTTCTGTGAAAAAGTAACAAAGAATGTCCTTTTTGGCTCATTTGATGAAGCCTGGTAGTACTGAGAGAAGTACAATTTTTGGGTCATTAGGGATACGTTTTACCCTTAAAATGTTTCAGTATTTTCATTAACCTCCCTGGCGGTTTTCCCAAGTGTGACTCGGGGTTAAATTTCAGCACCATTAGCGGTAACCCCGAGCCACACTCGGGATTGCATTGCAAGATCCTGGTGCGGTATACTTACCTTGTCCCCAGGATCCTGCAATGTCCCCCTACTGTGTCTGTGGGCTATGTCCTCCGCCTGAAGCCTCTCTGTCCCAGGCTCCGCTCCCTGTGAGCGCCGCGACACAAGGGGGCGGAGCCCAGCGGCAAATTCAAAACAGTGAAAAATCATAATACATAAAGTACACTGTAATCCTACAGATTACATTACTGTATGAAATTATTTCACATCCCTATTGTTCCCAGTGCGTTGTCAATGTCCAATGCCCTGCATGCAGTTTTATATTATATATACTGTTCTTTCTGCCTGGAAACTTGAGATTGTCCCTAGCAACCAAAAAGTGTCCCTTTATGTCAAAAGTGGTTTTAGACCAGCTAGAAAACAGCGATAGTAAATTAGAACACTTGCAGAATTGAGTGATAGTGAATCGTGGGGAAATTAATTTTATTATTATTATATAATTATTTTTTATAATTATTTATATTTATGATTTATGATTTTGTGTTTCAAACTTCATCATACCCGGGATGTCTACTAGACTCTTGGTGGAGATTTAAGTGTGTTATTGCTAAGAATTACAGGCCTACAATATAAAATGCCAAATTTCTATGCAAAATAATTGTACCGCTTTGACATCTGACATGATCATACCGCCAGGGAGGCTACGATACATATTGTTGAAGACAACATGATTCCTACATTTTTAAACTCTGTTTAAAGTGGTTGTAAACCCTTACAAACCACTTTGACCTACAGGTAAGCCTAGATTAAGGCCCCTTTCACACTGGGGCGGTTTGCAGGCGCTATTGCGCTAAAAATAGCGCCTGCAAACCGACCCGAAACAGCTGTTGCTGTGTCTTCAGTGTGAAAGCCCGAGGGCTTTCACACTGAAGCGGTGCACTTGCAGGACGCTGGAAAATGTCCTGCAAGCCGCATCTTTGGCTCGCTGTAGGAGCGGTATATTTACCGCTCCTATAGCGCCCGTTCCCATTGAAAACAATGGGGCAGCGCTCCGAACCCGCCCGCAAAACGCTGCTGAAGCGGCGGTTTGCGGGCGGTATTAACCCTTTTTCGGCCGCTCGCGGGGGGTAAAAACACCCCGCTAGCGGCCGAAATGCGCCGCAAAACCTACGGTAAAGCGGCGCTAAATATAGCGCCGCTTTACCGACAGCGCCCCCAACGCCCCAGTGTGAAAGTAGCCTTATGCCGCGTACACACGTGCGGACTTTTGCCGGCGGACCTAGTCCAGCGGACAATCCCGCGGGACTTTCCAGCTGGGTCCGCTGGACTTTCCGAGCGTGTGGACTTGCCCACACACGCACGGACTTCTCCAGCGGATAATCCGCCGGCCAAAAGTCCGCGGGACTTTTGAAAATGAACGGACTTGCCCACACACGGAGCAGTCCGTTCATTTCGAACGTAACTTCAGGTTACGTAGCTAGCGTAGGCAGTAAATGCCGCCGCGCTAGCTCCGCAAGCTGGCATGGATTTAAAGGGAATCCCCACGCCGAAAAAACGGCGTGGGGGTTCCCCCCAAATCCATGTCAGACCCTCATCCGAGCACGCAGCCTGGCAGGCCAGGAAAGGGGTGGGGACGAACGAGCGCCCCCCCCCTCCTGAGCCGTACCAGGCCGCGTGCCCTCAACATGGGGGGTGCCCTGGGGAAAGGGGGGCCGTGCGGCCCCCCCACCCCAAAGCACCTTGTCCCCATGTTGATGAGGACAAGGGCCTCTTCCCGACAACCCTGGCCGTTGGTTGTCGGGGTCTGCGGGCGGGGGCTTATCGGAATCTGGGAGCCCCCTTTAATAAGGGGCCCCCCAGATACCGGCCCCCCACCCTATGTGAATGAGTATGGGGTACGATGTACCCCTACTCATTCACCTAAGGTGTAAAATTTAAAGTAAAAAAAAACACCCACACTTTTGAAAAAATAGTTTATTGCTCTGCTCCGGGGGTCTTCTTCCGTCTTGGGGGTCTTCTCGCCGGACTCCCCCGCCATTTACCAAGCTCTTTTACCGAGCGGGGGAAGTCCGGCTACCTTCTTCGTCGTCGCCGCCGTCTGGGGGTCTCGATCCGCCTTCGGGGGTCTTCTTCCGTCTTGGGGGTCTTCTCGCCGGACTCCTCCGCTCTCTTCTGCTCTTTTACCTAGCTCTTTCACGAGGGGAGGAGTCCGGCTACCTTCTTCGTCGTCGCCGCCGTCGTCTGGGGGTCTCGATCCGCCTTCGGGGGTCTTCCGGGGGTCTCTTCTGTTCTTGCGGCGGTCGTCGTCTTCCGCGCCGCCGGCGCCTTCTCCTTCTTCTTGTCCTTCTTGTTCTTCTTCTTCTTCCGATGTTGACCCGACGCTCTCTCTGCCCGGAATGCCTGTGCCGCTCTGCGCTCGGACTTATATAGGGACATGGGGGACAGGGTCACATGTTCATGTCACATGGTGACCCCGCCCCCTTGCGATGTCACAGTCCCAGCATCCTCCGGGACTGTGACAACACAAGGGGGCGGGGTCACCATGTGACATGTGCATGTGACCCTGTCCCCCATGTCCCTATATAAGTCCGAGCGCAGAGCGGCACAGGCATTCCGGGCAGAGAGAGCGTCGGGTCAACATCGGAAGAAGAAGAAGAACAAGAAGGACAAGAAGAAGGAGAAGAAGAAGGAGAAGGCGCCGGCGGCGCGGAAGACGACGACCGCCGCAAGAACAGAAGAGACCCCCGGAAGACCCCCGAAGGCGGATCGAGACCCCCAGACGACGGCGGCGACGACGAAGAAGGTAGCCGGACTCCTCCCCTCGTGAAAGAGCTAGGTAAAAGAGCAGAAGAGAGCGGAGGAGTCCGGCGAGAAGACCCCCAAGACGGAAGAAGACCCCCGAAGGCGGATCGAGACCCCCAGACGGCGGCGACGACGAAGAAGGTAGCCGGACTTCCCCCGCTCGGTAAAAGAGCTTGGTAAATGGCGGGGGAGTCCGGCGAGAAGACCCCCAAGACGGAAGAAGACCCCCGGAGCAGTGCAATAAACTATTTTTTCAAAAGTGTGGGTGTTTTTTTTTACTTTACATTTTACACCTTAGGTGAATGAGTAGGGGTACATCGTACCCCATACTCATTCACATAGGGTGGGGGGCCGGTATCTGGGGGGCCCCTTATTAAAGGGGGCTCCCAGATTCCGATAAGCCCCCGCCCGCAGACCCCGACAACCAACGGCCAGGGTTGTCGGGAAGAGGCCCTTGTCCTCATCAACATGGGGACAAGGTGCTTTGGGGTGGGGGGGCCGCACGGCCCCCCTTTCCCCAGGGCACCCCCCATGTTGAGGGAACGCGGCCTGGTACGGCTCAGGAGGGGGGGGGGGCGCGCTCGTTCGTCCCCACCCCTTTCCTGGCCTGCCAGGCTGCGTGCTCGGATGAGGGTCTGACATGGATTTGGGGGGAACCCCCACGCCGTTTTTTCGGCGTGGGGAGTCCCTTTAAATCCATGCCAGGTCACGGAGCTAGCGCGGCGGCATTTACTGCCTACGCTAGCTACGTAACCTGAAGTCACGTGCTAAATGAACGGACTTGCCGATGAGCGGCAAGTCCGTTCATTTCAAAAGTCCCGCGGACTTGCCCACTAACGGCGGGATTATCCGCTGGACTGCCAAGTCCAGCGGATAATTTGAAAACAAAACTTCAAACTTTAGTCCGCCGTACTTTGGCGCAAAAAAGTCCGCCGGCGCCCACACACGAGGGGATTATCCGCTGGACTTCAGTCCAGAGGATAATCCCGCGGGATTGTCCCTTCGTGTGTACGCGGCATTAGGCTTACCTGTAGGTCCAATAAATATCTCCTAAACCTACATGGTTTAGGAGATATTTAGAAAAGAAAAGGCACCGCTATCTACGGCGCATGCGCCGTAGACAGTGGCGCGCAGGCGCACTGAGCGTGCCGGAGATCGCGGTGATATGCCGCTCTTGTGCGCATGCGCGGGAGTGACGTAATCGCGACTCCAGCGAATGACAGCGCTAGAGCAGCGAGACCCAGGAAGTCACTCCGGGAGTGATGGCAGCGGTGGAGGACGTGGACGAGGGTCGCTTCGGTGGCTTCGTTCTCAGGTAAGTTATTCATAATGAGCTAGTATGCTATGCATACTAGCTCATTATGCCTTTGCCTTGCAGGTTCCGTTTTTTGTTTTTTTTTTTCCGAGGAGGCTTTACTTCCTCTTTAATAAATGTATAGATACTAAGGTGCCATTTATTAGCTTTAACCCACAATATTACTTATATATATATATATATTACTTATATGATGAATATTCATTAGACTAATCACACATCTAATTACATCAGCCTCTGGGTCTGCTGTGAAATTTGCAATAAATATACATTTGCTGTGAATATAAATGTAACACTTGTAAAAGACACAATTGATGCTCTTTTTTTCTAATTCCATGTGATTACTTACTAGTCAAAAGTACATTTTGATAAATGTTTAGCAAACAAAATGACTTGTTAGGTCTATTTTTGCAGATGTGGCTGTTATCTCATTTATGTCTTGTCTGATGAAAAAGGAGCAAGAGCCATCTGGGTTATGTAACTTCTGTTTCGGAGACAGCTTGCAGCTGGTTTACATTATGTGACATCTATTTATACTTCAGCAGGTTTATTTTTCGGAATTACACATCTAGTGCAAATTTCTGAAACTTGACATAAACCAGAGCAAAAGTGCAGCTTGTTGTTCAGGCCGACCAATCAGAATCTTTGTTTTATCCAAAAGATTATATCTAATTGTTGTGGGGAATGGGTCCACTTTTGCTTGAGTTTTCATAAGTCTGCTGTCCTGTCTAAGTGTCCACTATTACATTTTGCCAAACCAGATAAACCCAAAAAATCATTGCCAAATCACTATCACTATAGGGTCCATTTGTTAAAGCTCATCCCCAACCAAACTTATCATTTGTATGTTTGTTTTAGAGATTTCCCCCTTACTTCCTGTCCTGGTGTCACCAGAACAAGAAATGAAAATGTTCTGTTGTCACAAGGACAGGAAGGCATTGAGAGCAATAAAAACCAAGCAAAGGTTATAACCCTCCTAACTCAAC
Source organism: Lithobates sylvaticus (assembly GCA_028564925.1). Taxonomy (NCBI): domain Eukaryota; kingdom Metazoa; phylum Chordata; class Amphibia; order Anura; family Ranidae; genus Lithobates; species Lithobates sylvaticus. Next base: position 431,103,811 of record CM053030.1, read on the forward strand.
TAAATAAATGTACTTTTAATGCTTACTCTATGAGAAAGATATTTCATCACTCCTTGTTCTTGTGTCACTATACCACCAGTTAGATTTTCCCAACAAAGACACAGACAGAAAACTAAGCTTGACAGAGATTCTAGACCTTTTCCAGTTTATCAAATGTTTTAGCTGAACTTGGCCTACCTAAACATATAAAATGTAATATATTGCAGTTTGCCAGCCCTTAGGTGTAATGTCTGCATTTCTACATTTTCCTTTTTTTTCACCTGGTAGTTCTGCAAACAGGGTAGATATAAATCAATGATTAAATAATAAAAAAATAAAATCAGGCCTTTTGGCTAAGATCAAGTGTAGTATCGACTATAGCCCTTAGGGGTGTCTAGGCTTCAGTGCTAGGACGTTGAGAACCACTTGCATCTATCCAAGCCAATTGGTCCTTGTGGGGTACCCTCTGTTCTGCCTTGTAGGATCGTTGATTCAGTTCTGCTTCACCTACCTGCTGCTATCGGACAGAGGCTTAGCCCCCACAAGGAACGAGATTGCGGTCTTCCCTTCTCCCCCCCTCCTCCGCATTACTACCTCCGGGCAGTAGATGCAAGAGCCTTTGTAAAGGCTTAAGAGCGAAGACTTCAAGAATCAAGAAGGAGGCCGCCCGAAACACCTGAAGCGACCTCCTCGGCCTTGAAGATGGGGAAGAATGTGTTGAAGACCGGAAAAAGGACGATGAAGAAGAACCATGCCCCAGCCACTTCCTCCGGAGACCAGGGAAATGCCGCTGCCTCAACCCCTGCCTCTACCTCGGCCGGCACCAGCCGACCGAGACCAGCCAGGCCGTACCTGTCCGCCGACGGGCTCCCAGCACTGGAGCCCTGGATGAAGCAGACGGTCGTGCTCCGGCTGAAAGAGGTGGACGGAAGAGTCCCCGACATGACCCCGGAGATCTTCGGAAAGAAGATGATCCTGGAGCAAGGGTTCAGCAAAGCCGAGACGCTGTCAGTCCAGGCATTTATGGGAGGTATATTCTATATAACTTTCATTTCATTCCAGGTCTGCAGACGTTACTGGGCGCAGGTGAAGTCCAGTGGTCCTGAATCCCCTTTCCGTAAGTTCACGGCGAACTGCCCCATAACACGGGACGAGAAGTGGGTGACGGTGGCCATGAGGAGCCCCCATACCAACCCGAGGGACATAGTCACCTACCTCCAGAGGTTCTGCACCGTGTTGAAGGACCCGGTCCGAATACTCGATGCAAACGGCTTCTGGATAGGTAAGTGGTCTATGCTCTGCAAGCTTTGGAAGGAACCTACGGGGGACCTGGAGCACCTTCAACCGTGCTTCTCCCTGGGAACAACCGCAGGGATCTTGTTCTACCCCGGCATGCCCAACAACTGTCACAGATGTGGGCATCCCGGGCACCAGAGCAGAGCCTGTACAGAAACCTCTTGCAGGTACTGTAGGGTTGCAGGCCACGAGACCAAGGATTGCCCGAGGTCCAAAGCCTGCAACCTCTGTGGTTCAGCAGGGCACATCTTCGTGCACTGCCCCCAGAGGAACCGGAGCTACGCTGGTGTCCTGAGTCAGGGCAAGCCAGCCGTCAGCACCGGAAGGAACCCCGAGGTGAAGAAGACACAGGGGCCCCAAAAGGCCCCAGGTAAGTCCACCCCTGCCCCAGTCACAGCCACGGCCCCTGCCCCAGCCACGGCCCCTGCCCCAGTCACAGCCACGGCCCCTGCCCCAGTCACAGCCACGGCCCCTGCCCCAGTCACAGCCACGGCCCCTGCCCCAGTCACAGCCACGGCCCCTGCCCCAGTCACAGCCACGGCCCCAGCCCCAGCCACAGCCCCTGCCCCAGCCCCAACCTCCAACACACCCCCCACCCACCCCCTCTGTGCTGGAGGAGACCCTCCCCACCCCTCCCCCATCCACCCCTGACCTCTCCTCCCTGGAGGAGTTCCCCATCCTCCCCCCTCCCACCCCCCTTCCACCATGGGCCCAAAAGGCAACCGGAAACGGAACCTTGAGAGCCCAAGGTCGGAAGAAGAACCCGCCACCTCCACCAAACGGCTCAACAGGATCCAGCGCGACAGCGATGGACCCGAACCAATGGTGGAGGACCTTGAGTCGGAGGGGGAAGAGGAGGAAGTCATGGCCGACACCGAGCCTGACTTCACCCTCGACCCCAGCCCCACGCAAGAAGAGATGATGGAGGCAGCCCTGGAGGTTCTGGGCATAGCCCAGAACACAGAAGAAGGGAAAGCATTGGAGGAATCACCCCCCCTCTCCGGGGAGGTAAGTTCAGCCTCTTGCTAACTGGACCCCCATACACCTTTTCATTATGGCTGAGATCTCAATCTTTTCCATTAATGTGAGGAGTATCAGGGATACTTCCAGAAGGCAAGCAGCGCTGGCTTTTCTTTCCATGCAACAGAGCGATGTCTACATGCTCCAGGAGTGCACTCTTCCTCCACTGAGGAGGTACACCCATCTGACCTGCCAGTGGACCCTTGGTCCCTCCTACTGGTCCGGGGGTGGCGATTGTAAGTCTGCAGGGGTAGCCATCCTTGTCAGGGGTGGGCGCTTCACGGTTGACTCTATCCATGAGCTAGTCTGCGGCCGTCTTCTGGTCGTAGACGGTTCGTGGATGGAAGAGCCAATTAGGCTCATCAACGTGTACGCCCCCCCAGATAAGAATGAGCGACTGGAACTTTTCCAGACCCTGCGGACCCAGCTCGTCACCACCAGAGCAGTAGTGATCGGCGGTGATTTCAACTGTCCGATCGAGGAGGATGGGCGCAGCTCCAGCATGTACGCAAAACTGGATGTTACCTCTAGACTGCTCAAGGAGATGATCTCGGAGGCATCCTTACAGGACGCCGTAGGATCCATAGGGCAAGGTACCGTGAATTACTCATGGTGCCGACCCGATGGATCAGTGCGTTCAAGGATTGACTTCGTGCTCACTTCAAGAGCAGTCAAGCATCGTGAGTTCTCCATGATCCCCTGCTTTTTCTCTGACCACAGGGCTATTCACTTTCGGGGCAACCTGGGCGAGGGCTTTGCCCGCGGACCAGGCTCCTGGAAGCTGAATAGCACCCTGCTGGAAAATGAGGAATTGATGGGGGAACTCCGGGAGGCCTATGCCACCTGGACGGAGGACAAGCGATTCTTCGGTAAGGCAAGTGACTGGTGGGAGTTTGTGAAAGTCAAGCTACGCAGCTTCTTTCAGGCAAGGGGACGCCAGCAAGTGTGTGCCAGGAAGAAGGAACTCAGGAGACTGCAACGTGAGTTGCAGTCCCTGCAGGACCTTCATCACTGCGGCTGGGACGTTAGGCAGGACCTGGAGGACACCAAGAAGAGCCTGAAAGGGCACTTTGAGGAAGAATCCAGGCACATTGTCTTCCGTGCCAAGGTGGAGAACCTTGAGAAAGGTGAGAAATGTAACTCTTTCTTTTTCAGGAAACTCCACTCAGGACACACTCCCTTGTCTGAACTGCGTGACGAGACCGGAACGCTCCAGAAGGGAAAGGAGGCTGTGATGCAAGTGGTCAGCGACTACTACACCAACCTCTACTCCCCGAAAACAACAGACACACAGGCAGCCGACAGGTTCCTGTCAGGTATCACTAACACTATTGATCCTGCAGGTTCATCGGCCGTGAACGCCCCCTTGGTGCTGGAGGAGCTGCACTCTGCCGCTAAATCCTTTAGGCAGGGCAAGACCCCGGGCTGCGATGGTCTCCCAGTTGAGCTTTACGTTAAGCTGTGGGACCTCGTCGGTCCGGACTTGCTCGAGCTGTACGAGGAGATGGAGGTGGAGGGCAGAATGCCCCCGTCACTGAGGGAGGGGATGATTACGATCTTGTATAAGCGCAAAGGGGAGAGATCGGATCTGAAAAATTGGCGTCCGATCTCTCTTTTGAACGTGGACTACAAGATCCTCGCCAAGGTTTTAGCCAACAGGCTGAAATCTGTCATCGGACAGATCATCCATCCGGATCAAACTTGTGGCATTCCTGGAAGAAGGATTGCGGACAGCCTTGCGCTTGTCCGGGACACGGTCCAGTACATTCATGGCCGCCGTGTGCACGCGGCCCTGGTCAGTCTTGACCAGGAGAAGGCCTTTGACCGTGTCTCCCACGAGTTCATGTGCAGAACTCTGCGCAGGTTGGGTCTCGGGGAGATGTTTTGTTCGTATGTGAATGTGATGTACAGTGACATTTGTAGCTTGGTGTTGGTGAATGGTTGGAAAACTGACCCCTTTCCAGTTCGGTCTGGGGTCAGACAAGGCTGCCCTCTCTCACCTCTGCTTTTTGTCTGTTGTATAGAGCTCTTCGCCCAAAGCATCAGACGGAACCCAGAGATCAGAGGGATCACCGCACCAGGACCAGACAGACGGGAGGTCAAGTGCTCACTCTACATGGATGATGTGACGGTGTTCTGTGCCGATCGGCGCTCCATCGACACACTCGCCCAGACCTGTGAGGACTTCGGCCAAGCTTCAGGGGCAAAAGTCAACTGCGGGAAGTCGGAAGTCATGCTCTTCGGAAAGTGGTTCCTGCCTTCTTCTGCACCAATGCCCTTCGGCATCAAAGCGGACTTCATCAAAATTCTTGGAGTCTGGTTTGGAGCTGAGGGCGCAGCCCTGAAGTCCTGGGAAGAAAGACTGGCTAAGATGAGACAGAAGATTGGACTTTGGAGCCTCAGAGAACTCACCATCGAAGGAAAAACACTGGTACTCCGCAGCGAGATTCTCCCTGTGTTGCAGTACCTCGCCCAGGCCTGGCCCCCCCGGGTTAACACCTGCAAGGCCATCACCAGGGCGGTGTTTCACTTCATCTGGAGCTCCAAAATGGACAGAGTGAAGCGTGTGGTTATGTTCAAGGAACCTCTCAAGGGCGGTAAAGGCGTGCCTGACATCGCCACCTTACTGAGGGTGTTCTTTGCCTGTAACTGCATCCGCAGAACGTTGATTGACAGAACTGTAGACTCTGGCGGTAACTCCATGTCCCGTTTTTTCCTCCTGCCTCTCTGGAGGACCCTTGGATGGGACAAATGGGACAGCTCCATCCCCTACAACTGGGACACTCCTTGGTACTACTTGGACACTTTCAAGTTTATTAAGGAGCTGGGGCTACATGGAGTGAAGCCCGACTTGTGGAAGCCAAAAACTATCCACAAGTTGATCAGAGCATCGGACATTGTCGAGACTATTCCAGGCCTCCCTTCAGCCACTTGCAAAGTGGTCTGGAGGAATGTTTCTTCAAAGAGACTCACCAACAGGCACAAAGATCTGGCATGGATGGCAATCCAAGGGGGGTTGCCACTCAGGACATTTATGCATGCCAGAAACCTGTGCAGATACAGACACTGCCCCTTTTGCATCATCCAGGAGGAAACTGCTTTGCATGTTTTCTGGGAGTGTCCCTTTGCACAGGGCCTGTTGAGGGTCCTGGAACCTGATCTCAAAGACTTTGTACCTCAGACTGCAATCACACACTTCGGTGTGTTGAACGGACTATTCTGTGGGACACACTCACAGGAAGACATAGACAGTGCCTGGCGGGTGCTGTGTTGCTTAAAGGACGCTGTTTGGTGCGCCAGAAAGCGCCTCATCCACCAGCAGGAGAGGATGTCCATCGAGGACTGTCGCAGACTGGTTCACAGCCTGCTCAGAGACTATAACTTGATGGACTTCAAGGAGGAAGAGGAGGACTGAAGTCTTCCACCCCTTCCCCCCCACCCTCTCCCACTCTATGTATCCATGGGCAGTTCAATAAAGCTTCGGGCCTGTGAACTCTTTCCCCCTCACCACCCCACCCCCCCCCCCCCCCCCCCCCCCCCCACATCACACCCATTGCCTATTGAATTGCCATTGACAGAAGATGACAGACGAAGAAAAATGTTAAATGTTATTGATGTAATGCTTACAGGGTAATGCGGCGTCATGCATGATGTGATGTTTCGGGGTACTAGTACTCTGCACAACACATCAGGCATCATACCGCAGGATGAATGTAATTTAATGTATGCTTGATGATGAATGTACCCTGTTCAAAGTATTTGTTTTTTGTATATTTTCTTGCAAAATAAAGTATACATTTTCAATCAAAAAAATCGCTGTTTTACTAACCTGACAACTCTGACCAGCTTCCCTGTCCCTGCTGAAGGGTGCCAATAGAGCATTTTCATTGTACGCATGTAAATATCATAAGCATTTACATGCATGCTGTGTAAAATACTGTCTTGTACTGATCTTTATGCAGCTGTGCGCATGTTCCCTTAGAAAGCTATATAGCAGTATACACATCTGAAAAAACAACATGTAGAACAGATAAAAACGCTACATTTTTCGTGCTCATGTCCATGAGCCCCATAAAGCAAATAGGCTGATCGGTCCGCCAGTTTATAGCGGAGACAGAAATAATTTCTTGTGAAATTGGTCTTTTAGTCTACTTTAACCTTGGAGTAACTGTAAACTCTCATAGATGTCAGATGTTTAATTTCCCAAGCACGTGTGGAAACTTTTACATAAACCTTTGAGGATGTTGTTAGCATTTCTTTCAAGTAAAGTTTCTTTTTATATACTTTTACTTGTCCATTAAGACTATTAATGGTCTGCTTCATATCATACACTGTTCTGTGATGCACAGAGTCCGCATTAAAATGACTATGATGTTATGTGTTTGCAGGGAAAGTGCTGGTACATACGTTTCTTGAAGAAGACATAAGTGAGTACAGGTTTATTATTCTGCATTGTTATGTCCTATGGTTGTATGGATATCTATCACTGACCACACACAGATAATTTTACAAGCAAATCATTAAATTGGCATATCATTTAAATGAATCTGTTGGTTTGTAAGTAGACAATAAAAATTCAGCTGAAGCTTCTACTTTGATCAAGCTGGGGAATTGGTTATGCATTCAAAAAATATGCTTTCTGCAAGATCCTGGATCCAGTTAGGGCTGGAACTCAGCAGTTGTTACAAGATTGGGCAATTCATGGGGAAACAGATGTAAAAAAAAAAAAAACAGTTTTTTACATACTGTCCCTTGTTTTACTTAGGCTGGCAACCCTGATTGGGCCCCCTAGTGGCCCGGGGCCCTCGGGAAGTGCCCGAGTGGTCGAATGGTCAGTCCGCCCCTGTTCTCAGCTCTTTTGTCAGAATTGAGTCCCAATGCAACCATGTATAGTTAAAGCTGAAGTTTAAGAATGGCAATTTTTACGAAGTTACAATGTATATATGTATGTACCATACCTGTGGAATCACCATGGAATCTGGAAATCACTGTAGTAGCAGTGCCTATTAGAGTTATTTTCAGCTTCCATGAAGCATCTGGGTCCTGTGTTCTCTGATTGAGATTGAGATTGTAATGACATCACTGCGCCTCTCCACCTTGTCCAATTGGAGAATGCGTTGCACTCATTAAGTGAGGGAAATACACCCTTAGACAGTTGTCACTGTAACAGGTGTTCCCATTGGAAGATTTCTAATTTCTTGGAAAACTTAAAATGTTTCTGTAACTTTCAGATATACTGTAATTTTACAGTTAGTGAACTGCTACTTTTCAAGGATCGCTTTTTAGGAAGAAGAGTTGCTTTGAATAATCATACATTGTGCCAAAGACTCTTTTTGATGGCTATTGTGCTGGATGCACATATGAGGTACAGAGGGATTATTTGCATATCTCCCCCCACAAATAATAAAATGATGGCTAAACCTCTCCTTTAACAACATGGTAGTTTGGGAGTGTTGATTGCAGTTTGAAGATGAAATTGCTGTACTTTCTCACTAAGGGCTCTTTCACACGGGCGGATCAGTGCAGATCCGCCCCGTGGATATCCGCTTGCTCAGCGGGGATCGCCGGAGCGATCTCCGCTGAGCAGGAAGATGACAGGTCCGTCTCTGCACTCTGTGCAGGAAAGTACCTGTCACAGCGCCACTCTCCCCTATGGGAGATCGGGTGACGACGGACCGTAGAGTCCGTCGGCATCCGATCCGCTCTGTAGACAGATGAAAAAATAGGGTTTTTCTCCGTCTGCAGAAACGGACCATAGCGGGCACGGACGAGATTGGGTGTCAGGGGATGCTCATCCGCTGACACCCGCTATCCCATAGGGATACATGTATGTCCATTTTTCATCCGAAAACGGAAGGATGAAAAACGGACATACGGACCGTCCGTGTGAAAGAGCCCTTAGGCTTAGTTTACACCTAGTTAGGGAGCTGTAAAAACATGGGGTAGAGACGTGTTTTACCACCCCTAACCAACCACTCCCCCTAAGCTGCAAAGGCAAAAGGCAGCCATACAGAGTACACAGCTGCTGCAAATGCTGTAGTTGAGAAGCAAAATGTTTTTTGATGACATGCTTTGTGGGTAGTACTGATTGAAGGCAGTTCAAATGAATGTCATGGTGGTGTGGGCTTTTAAAGTAAACATGTGACTGGGGGTACCTCATTTATGTACAAGCTCACTAATGCCTGAAAAAGGCAGGGCAGTGATCATGTGAATATCAGCATTAAAGTGGATGTAAACCCAAAAACAATTTTTTTTTATTATGTCATAATGTAGAGAATACGATTTCCTTTCATTTGAGCCCAGTCTTGCCACACAGATTTACTCGAGGCCTAAGTAATCCTCTTTTATTGTTCAGTTAGAGAAATCTTGACAAAGTGCTGAAAACTTTGTCAAAAACGCCCCCTTGCTGTGAGTGACAGGTGATTTACATATCATGCACTAGCCTAAAAGAGGCACATCATGTGTAATTATAAAAAGTGAGAAATCCACCCCTCCCCCACATAACAAATCCTGTGATCAATGTATCCTCAGACACACACACTGCACTATAACAATCATCAGATCACTGCATGTTCTACTCTGCCCAGCTCTGACTACATACATCTCCTCTATATTCTTCTTGCTGTTCACTCGAGAATAAAATTATTTTCACTCTGGTCTGTGGATCTGTGGTCTGTGCCTGTCTCAGGCTAGTGCATGAGATCCACTTTAAGATTAGAAGTGAGCCACACACCTTGCTCAGCTGTGTAACCACATGCAGAGTCCTACTGTAAAACACTCCATCCATGTTCATTGCACACCTTATCGTCTGAATGTCACATTTAAATAGGGAAACTGCTAAGCTTG